>LN483676.1:0-100767 GCA_900002565.1 Culicoides sonorensis | reverse complement strand
GCCACATAAACCCGTCCAAATTTTCCACGTCCAAGGGCGCATCCCATTTCAAAATCGTGTGGTGACCAAGCGTACCTTGAAAAAATTAAATAAAAATTACATTCCAATAAACATTTTAAACAATAAAACATCTTACGGTTCTCCATAGGCTTTGTGTGAAATAATTTTCAATGATTTTTCTGTTACTTGATCTTTATACTCTTGTGGTACAGTTTTAACCAAGTCAACCAAATCATCTACACCATACAAAGTCATTTTTAATTTATTTTTTACTTAAAATCACAATTAAAATAATAAATTTAATACGAAACAGATATTTTAGTAGTTTTACATGAATGGCGGTTATTTTAACAATCACTCGATCGCATCGAGAATCGAAATATCAACCTGTCAAATCTTATTGACATTTTTTTGACGTCTTGCTGATTTTTTGGCATCGTGTCATATTGAAAAAAACATTGAATAAAATTTCAGTGGAAATTGTGTGAAATTGAGGATATTTATACATTTAAAGTGATTCAATATGGTAAATTTAAGAAAAAATAGATTAATTTATTGTATTTTCATTTAATAATTCCTTGTACTTTTAACAGAAACCGCTTATGTTGCAAGGGCACGAACGTGCTATAACCCAAATTAAGTATAATCGTGAAGGTGATTTGCTCTTTTCATGTGCAAAGGATCACAAGCCCAATGTGTGGTACTCGCTGAATGGTGAACGACTAGGAACTTTTAATGGACATGCTGGTGCTGTTTGGTGCCTGGATGTTGATTGGACGACAACAAAATTTATTAGTGGTAGTGGTGACATGTCTGTTCGATTATGGGATGTTGAAACGGGAAGTTCCCTTGCTTGTATTCCAACACGTTCATCTGCACGTACCGTTGGATTTAGTTATTCGGGAAATCAGGCTGCATATTCAACTGATCGTGCTATGGGTCATATTTGTGAGTTGTTTGTAATTGATGCCCGTAATCCAGATAATAGTTTAAATGATGGTGATTCAATTATGAGAATTCCTGTGTCAAATTCAAAAATTACCGCTATGCATTGGGGCACTTTAGACGAAACAATTATTACTGGACACGAAAATGGTCAAATTACTTTATGGGACTTGCGTACAGGACGTGAAATTAACTCAGTTCATGATCATACCGGATCAATTAATGACTTGCAAATGTCGAAGGATGGAACAATGTTTGTATCGTCATCGAAGGATACAACCGCAAAACTCTTTGATTCTGATTCGTTGATGTGCTTAAAGACATACAAGACAGAACGGCCTGTCAACTCAGCCGCGATAAGTCCTTTGTTGGAACATGTCGTATTGGGTGGTGGTCAAGATGCAATGGAGGTCACAACAACATCAACTCGTCAAGGAAAATTCGATTCCAGATTCTTCCATTTGATTTATGAAGAGGAATTCGCACGTGTTAAAGGTCATTTCGGTCCAATCAACAGTTTGGCTTTCCATCCTGAGGGTAAGAGTTATGCAACTGGCGGAGAAGACGGTTATGTGAGGATACAAGTGTTCGATTCAAGCTACTTTGAATACATTTTTGAATAAGCGGTTACGATTCTGATAAATTATCATAGAGGAGACTCTCATATCTGTATTAGGAGGACAAAAAAAAGATGAAGGAAAATAAAATAATAATGCAAATTTTGATAAAAACACAAGAAAAAATTCTTTAATGCCTTTTAATCATCTTCTGGGTATTTAACTCCAATTTGTCTTCGTAACTCATCCTGAATTCTAGCGATTCGGAGACTCTCCTCATGAGTCATATCCGGACTTTCCAATAATCCTGCTTTAATGCACTTCCTTGCCTCCTCTGCCTCATATCTCAAGCCAGTACTGTTATTAAAATTAACTTTGACTTTCGATTCGGGTAACGGCCATTCCTTTTCATTTCCATCAACATCAGTCATTTTAAGGGGACACCAAAACTGATTCAATTTAATTGTCCCTTTTGTTCCTTTGATGACTGCAATTTGATCTTGCTCCGTAAATCCACTTGTATGGATATTGGCCACACCTCCATTGGGAAATTTCAGTACAGCCTTCATCTCTAAATCGACACCCTCTGAATTGAGTTTCCCTTGTGCTTTAATATCGACTGGTGCATCTCTAAATGCCCATAATGCAACTTGAATTACGTAAACACCAAGATCGAGTATCGTTCCACCACCTAATGATTTTTTTCTATATAAAAAAAAATACGATGAATAGTAAATATTATACAATTAATTGATTTGATAAGAATTTCAATTTCGATAAGATAAATCACAAGTCATTCAACCATGATATGACAGTTATGTAAATAAATTTACTTACTCAAGACGATCAATTCCCTGTAAATTGAATCCAAAGTTAACATCGACCTGTTGAATTTCACCCAAATCCCCTTTCACAATCCTTTCTTTCAAATACTGATATGCCGGGAAATATCGTGACCAAATTGCCTCCATTGCAAACAATTTTTTACTCTTTGCATGTTCCAGCAATTTCTTTGACTGCTTTTCATTCAAACACAACGGTTTTTCACACAAAATTGGCTTCCCATGATCTAACATTAAAATTCCAATTTCCAAATGAGCTGTATTTACAGCACCAATATAAACGATATCAATGTTAGGATCTTTGGCTAATGCCTCGTAGCCTTGATATGCATTTGGAATACCGTGAAGTTCAGCAAATTTCTTAGCACTGCCAAGATCACGAGCTGCAACTGCTACAACTTGGTGATCTTCAGCTGGAAGAGTACTCAAACCACATACAAAATCATTTGAGATTTTACCGGCACTTGCAATTCCCCAACGTAATGGTGACATTTTGAAATTAATTTAAAATTTATTTTAATTGAAATTGATTGACTAGACGAAATGAAATCAAGTTAAAAACTGAGAAGAGAATTAATTGATCAGATGTTTTAATAGGTGAATTTGAGAGTGTCTTATCAATTAAACTGTGTTGAGATTTCCTATGAATTTAAAAATAGAAAAAAATTCCAATGCATTTTTAAGGCGTCGCGTAATTTTTCATTTTTTGAACCTTTAACTGAAATCTGATTGATGACTTCTATTAATCTAAATTATCACTTAAATCTGAATTTTAAATGAATTCTGTATGATTTTCTTTAAAATTTTTCTTGCTAATTTGTAAGAAAAATGCACTATTACAGACGGTTTGTCCGCCGTCTCTCCGCCACTCTTTAAGTCGGTGGGTCCGTAAGTCTGACACTAAATTACTTCGAAAGGGGTCACCGAATAAATGTTTCGCGTAAACAAAACAAAAAAAAATTGTGAACTATGACTAAATGCCGGCCAATTCAAGTATGGCAGATTTTGGCAATGGAGAAAATAAACCAAATGGATTTTGCTTTTAAAAAAATTTTTTTCTATGTGAAATAAAAATTACCATGCTTCTTAATTAGAGTTTTTTTAATCCAAGTTGAGGTTTTTTAAAGAAAAGGTTTTAAAGATCTGATGCTTTCATCAAATTTTAGAAAAATCTCCTCTTCTTCTTCGAGTGCTCGTTTTTTTTGGCCAAGTTATGGCGGGCAATCAAACCTCTAACCTGGTTTGCCAAACGCCATTCATGAGTTTCAAATGCTTCGTCCTTCTGCATAATATTGACCATCTCTTCCGGCGAAAGCTTTATTTTAATTCGTTCGCTTATTTCGAACAGGTCTTCAAAATTTTTTTTTGGTTAGCAGAAAATCGATTAATCTTTCAATTAAAAGATATTTCACATTAATACTAAAAAAATTATTTCAAACTGTGCTATCTACAGTAAATCTCTCATAATTTTAATTACATTTCAAAACAATTATTTTTTCATTTCAAAATATAAACCTATTATCTGCTTCTACTAGAAATATTCAGATTAGAACAAAATATTATTCCAGGAACTTTAAATAATTAGCTATGAGATTAGGCTCCAGAGCTTGAAAATGGTCAAAAGCCTAAAATCCACAATTTTCCCAAAATATACGATTTTTCAGAAATTTCAGAAAATGGCGGAAATTGAATAATAAATTCGATCTCTTTAGATTTTTTTAAATTAATGAAATGCGTCCAATCCCACAGCAATACGTAGAGAAATCTTGTACCAAGAATATAAAATTACATGACTTTTCATCTTCTATTATGATGATCGAAAAATCAAAATAACTGGTTCGACATCTATCAAACATATCATATTCATATAAAAAATTTTAAAAACTTATTTTGAGAACTCCTAAGAGAAATCTGGCTGCAAATTACTGGTTCAAAATTCAACCAGTAGCGCTTAATGGGTTAAAAAGATAATTGACTAATATTTGTCAAATACTCATATGGCCAAATTACCAATTATAATAGCGAGAATCTGAAAAAATTTAGAATGAGAAAAAATGTAAGGCATTGCTTTAAATTTTAAGACTCATTCTAGGCTAGGCTTTTTTTTCGTGGAATATCCCAACACGGTTACAATGAATTTCATTGATTCTCAAGCAAAATTTTTGATGATATAAAATAAAAACAAAAAGAAACATTTTTAATTTAATATTCTTACTCATTATATTTTATTATTTTTATGTATTTTGTCTCATTTTTATTCATTTATTATTATTATTCTATCATTTTTTTATTATTATTATTATTTATTTATTATTCCGACTCATATATATGTATGACTTTAATATAATTTTTTTTTATTATAATATTATTTGATATTTTGTTATAATAATAATCATAATGATCCTTAAGTTTCATATGTATAATCATAATATTCGCTTTTAATATATTTATTTATGTATGATTATTATAATAATGATAATAACATGACGCATACACATAATAATTTAATATATTTTCCAACAAAAAAGGCTGCTGAATTCGTTTTAAATTTTACATTATATTTTTGTTTTTTTTTTATCATTTTTATCATTATATTGAATATTTTTTTTTTTTTTTTGATTAAAATAATGTTTATTAATATTATTTTTTTTTATAATTCACACAACAATATTATTAAATTTTATTTTTTTTCATTATTATTAAATTAATAAGAACATTTAATCATAAACATAATATATGTATATAATTACGTTAAATATTTTTTTGTTTTTGATTTTATAATTTCAAAGTTAAATTTAAATTCACATTTTATTTTATATTGATCATTATAATCATAGTATTTTTAATGTTTATTTTTTTTTTAAATTTCAGTTTCAAATAAAATGAAAGCAGAACATTTTTACATGATTATTATTTTTGTTTAATTATTGTAAAATTATATTCATAGCAGCACATTTTTATATGTTTTTTTTTCTCATTGTATTATCATTATTAATATATATTTTTTATACACATTATTTTTATTTTAAATTTTTTGTAATATTAATAATATTTAACATAAAAAAAAACATTGCTATAATAATTAATAGGAATGTTTAAATTTATAATAAAAATGAACTTTTATAACAATTAAACATTTTTTTGATTATTATACATCAACTTTTATTATAAATTTTTAATAATAAATTATAAACTTAAACGAAATAATAATAATTAAAATTTATACAATTAATTGAAAATGAAAATAATGGCACATACACCAAAAATTAAAATTATTATGATATTAATAATAATTTGAAAAAATAAAAAAAAAAACATAACAAATTTATATGATTGCTGTATGATTTATATGATTTAATACATTTTATGTTTTTTTCTTTTTATTATTATTATTGAGTCATGTTTATTGTTTAAATTTCATAATAATAATAATACCTTTATCATATTTTATATTTACTAGAATTAGCTAATTTTCTTTCATTATATTTAATGTTTATTATACTATTATTTTATTTTTTAATAATTAAATAATAATTATTTTACATCAAGACTATTTAAATTCAACACACTATAATTTAAAGTATTATTATTATAATATTCATAATTATTATAATAATAATAATATATTGAAACATCATCATAATATTTTTCTTATTGTTTGTTTTTTTTCATTTCATTATTATAATTAAATGTTTTTTTTTTATTATACAATATAACAACAATTATATTGCAATTAAAAGCAAGAAGGAGTCAGGATTAGATTTTTTTTGATTATATGTTTAGAATGAGGATTAAATGAAATTCAATTTGTTGAAATTTAATAGAAGATAAGCATTTTAAAGCGTAAATGTTATAACAAGTGATCTTTTTGTTTAATTTTAATGTTTAAGGTTATCTTTTTTTTTTCTTTTAATACTTAATCACTTTATTTTTTATTTGTATTTTTTTTATGTAATGTTAAGATAACAACGTGATATAATAATAAAAGGCTAAATATCGAGCCTTAATTCAATAAATGTTTAAGTATAATAATTAAAGGTTAACGCTTCTAATTTAAATTTTAACAGAGCTTTAATAATAATTGCTCTAAATGTTTATCATAAATATTTTTTCATATATTTTTGTTTTTTTTAATATAATGATAGTTTTTCTTTTATTCAGAAGAAGGTTAAAGTTAACATTAGCAGGTATATTAATGGTTCAATGTTACGTGATAAGACATGATATTTTGACAGTTTGTTTGACAAGTTATTTGACAGTAATCAATTTCACTCTGTTTGACATTAATGCTTTAGAGCCATACGTCAATCATAATAAAAAGCCTCATGACAACTTCGTCGCTCATTCGTTGCTTGCTTTTAAATGTCACTAACAAAAATTTGACATTTGACATGACCTGTATCAATACGGAAAATTTGAAATTCTAAGGACAGAAAGTTCAAATGCAAAATTATTATTATATCGTGCAGATTCAGTCCCTTAAAAATTTAAACATCAACAGAAAACCTCTTAATCAATTTTCTATTGTCAAATCACATGTCAAAATTGAACTGTCAAATTACTATGCCCTTCTGTCCTTAATATCATGAGTATATTTTTGATAGATATTGTGTTAATTTTAGTTTCGAAATTCCAGTGAAAAATGTTTAAAGTTGACACAGAGTTGATGATTTTTCTCATGAAAAGCAGATCTATGAATTTAGATCAAAATTCGAAAGGAGTACAAGTGTCACCTAAGGAACCTCATTGACGCGTAATTTGGTATTACTGGGTACGCAAGTGAAAGTTTGACAATCTCTATTTACGTACAGAATTTTTGAAGTTTCCTTATGTATATTTATACAAAATGAGCTGTCAAATTCTATCTGCTTGCCCAGTAAGCCTGTCAGCAGATTGACAGTTCTTTGATAGTTTATCAGAAACTTCAAAAATATTGCACCCATATGGAATTTGTCAAACCTTCATCTGACTTTATATCAAAGTCCATAGAAAAGAGTTGACATTTCATTTGACGCTTATTTTTTATAGAAACGCAAACGGAAATTTTAAAATTTTTTATGTGAAATTTTCAAACATCAAAACAAATACTGTTCAATGGACTTAGCCCGTAACTAGATCCGAAGGTAAAAGTATGACAATTGATTTTGACAGTTGATTTTGACAGTCCATCGTCGGCAGTAGAAAAACAATTCATTTTATACTTCAATTTCACTTTTCTTACAATTTTGTATGGTTTTAAATTAATTCATTTTCTTGTCAAAAATGAATTGTCAAACAGTTTTCAACTTTTACATAATTACTCCGTTAACTTTACTAGGTCAGCAGGTAAGAGTTTGACAATCCCTTTTAAAGTAAAAAATTTTGGAAGTTTCCGTATGTGTATCTATACAAAATGAACTGTCAAGTTTTATTTGCCCACCCCAAAGTTTTTTTTCTAAATTCAAATTATCACCTTATAACGGTTTATTCAATTGAATTTGAATTTTCAAATTTTGAAAGGACCGTTATAAGTTGACAGTTGAAAAAAGTTTAAAATTGAAATTCATATCAAATTTCACTGAAATTTCGTAATCTTTCTCTCAATAAGAATATTCGATTGATTATTCTTGTAATTTTTAAAGAGGAATTTCATTTTTCTCAACATTTTTAGTATTTTTTCTACTATTCAATACTTTTATTTAAGATTATCAATAATATTTTTTTTGTAGATACCTTGTGTGTGTCCTTTATTTTTTTTTTTACTTGGATTGTAATTATAATAATACTTATCTTTATTTAATTTTTCATTATATAATATTATGATTTATTATTGTTCATATAGTGTGGGTTCCTTGCTGGTAATTTTTTCATATTTTAACTATTTTATTTAACTTTAAATTTTTTCATTCTAAATAAACTTTCTATTGTTTTTTTTTTTACTATTATTTGGTTTCAATTTACGATTATTTTTTTTTTAATTTTATCGTATAATGAGTATAATATTTATATATTTTTATTAAATTAACTTTTCCCTACAACATGGTGGTCTGTAGATCAGGCAGAAAATGAAAGCAAGTGATTCGAGTAATTTTTTTGTAAATATTATTTTTTTTACTATCATTGAAGTGAACATCGATCAAATTATTCAAAAATCTTCTGCCCAATGTACAATTTTTAAATTTTTAACATTTTGAAACTAAATCGAGTTGATATTTTTTTTTACTTTTAAATATTTTATATAATTTTAAAGGCTCGTTTATTTGTAATTTTTAACAGATTACAGATTAGCTATCAGTGTGATGTGAGAAAGAAAAAAATAAAAAAAGAAAATTTAGTTAATTTAAATTGAGATAAGAATTTGACACATTGAAATCCAGTTAAAAGCGTAAAATGATAAAAATTGAGCAAAAGAGCAAAAAAAAAATAAAACATTAAATTTCATTTAAAAAGGAACTTTTTTCATATTTTTGGCAACTTAAAAATAAATTTCTACAAAATTTAATATCAAATTATAACAGTACTTACAATTATAGAACACATATAACGATAGTGAGAAATTTAAAGTAGAATTAGCACCTCACACGTGTTTCAATATCAAAATTAAATATAAAAGTGATTTTTTTTTTATTTTTTTATACACAATTTCATGCAAGTTCTTGTCCGATCATGGTTTCCCTTTAATTTCTCAGAGAATTTTTCTTACCAGAAGCGAATGGACCAACATAATTACTAGGAAATAGTCCAACAATG
Organism: Culicoides sonorensis; assembly: GCA_900002565.1. NCBI lineage: Eukaryota > Metazoa > Arthropoda > Insecta > Diptera > Ceratopogonidae > Culicoides > Culicoides sonorensis. Next base: position 91,694 of record LN483676.1, on the reverse strand, counting down.
CCATTTAATTCGCCACGCCACCATTCTGGCTCATCTTTACCCAAAACACTGATGATATCATCCTTTTCGAATGATAATTCATCGTCATTTATTGCTTTATATGGGTAAAGTGCGATAACTTTGTCTAAATAAAAAAGGAAATTTAACGTTAACCGATTATTTGAGGTAATGATGCATTAATTTTACCTATAATAACTTCACTGTATTCAATTTTACCGGACGATACTGGTGTCGTACGACCACTCATTCGACCACTTTGCATGATCTTCACATATGTGGCAGGGAACCAACCAACTTGACGGCGCCTTCCTTTGGCCTGTAAATTTGATTTTATTTTCAACGGTTTTTTTTCTGGTAAATTTAAATTTTTATACCTGAAGTTCGCCTTCCCACCAACCAGAATCGGTTTTCTTGCGTACCATGATCAACTGTCCTTTGGAGAATGAGAGTTGTTCTGGACTCGTTTTCTCGTATGAGGCGATTGCTTGAGCGACTTCTCCTTTTAGGCGGCCACTGCGTTGACTCTGTTAAATTTAAAAAGAAATTTAATTTAATTGTTTTTTTTTCATATTGAAGGAAATTCCTTACAGCAGACGATGTTGATCTAGATTGTGGTCTAACATATTCACTACTGGTCTCACTAACTTGAGTCTGTGTATTAATTTCAGAAACTTCTGAGTCAAGATCTGTTTGATTTTGTAATTCTTTTGCAACGGCTTCCAATTGTTGTTGTTGTAATGATTGAGTTGTCTCACTTGGCTGATTGTTAATATCGGAAACTCCTGAAACCACTGAAGAAACGTTGTAGTCCTGGAAAAATTTAAATTAAATTTCAGTGAATTTAATACACACATATGTCATGAAAAAATCTTACATTAGTAACCTCTGTACCACCATTTGTCTCTAATTTCTGTACATAATTTGACGGGAAAATTCCCGATCGGTCTCCACAAGTTCCAGTCCACCAATCACCATTCTTACTTGTAACTAACACGGTTTCGCCCTCATTGAACATCAAATCACCCGGTTCGGTACTCTGATAACTATATACAGCTACATAATACTCAACATCGCCATTGTATGCAGTTGTGGCGTCAGCAACCTCAGTGTCTGTAGTCACAGGTCTGAAAAAATAATTATCCCAATTAATTTTTTTAGAAAAAAATTCAATTTGAATCTTACTCTGTGTATGCTACAGTATTATTGTCGTTATAAGTAGGTTCAACTTGATCATAAGTATTTGCGTTATCTTCGTCATCTAACACTTTTTCGACGTATGTTTCAGGGAACCAACCGGTGTGTCCGTTAATTTCACCAGCTAACCAGCCAGGTTCAGCATTTTGTACATAAGGGACCTGAAGTCAAATGAAATTCAAAAAATGACAGTTAATTTAATGGAATATTGTCCTTACCATTACGATATCACCAGGTTGGAATGAAATTTCATCAGAATTCCTTGCTTCAAATTCATAAATCGCTCGATATTTGGCATAATCCTGTGGTGCTTCAATTGAACTAGGCACTGCAGCTGCTGCGGCTGTTGTTGTTGCTGTACTAGAAATGGCTGATGGTTCAACAGTGGTCGATGTGCCCCAAGCACTACTACTCGTGTCCCAGGCTGATGTGATTGATTCATTTTTACGATTGTGTTTCAGTTCCAAAATCTATGAAAATTTTTTAAATGAACAAAAATTTTAAGACTAAATGTAAAATTTGAGCTCACTTGTATTCGTTCACGGTCATATTCATTGTAAAGAACATCACAAGCGCTTATCAATTCAGAGAGCTCCTTTTTCAGTTCAGTCAATTGTTCCTTATTACTATCTATGTCAGACTGTTTGGTATTAATTTGTTCACGAATGTCTTCTAATTTATCCTTAAGTTGCTTAATTACGATCTGAAATGACATTGAAATGTAAAATTAATTTAAAACCAGGAATTCGTAAGAATCTCACTTGTTTATTTGAGAATGCTGCTTGAATTTGTTCCTGATTTGCCGCATCTGCTGCTTGATTAGTTTTCGTTTTAGCATCTAATTTTGCCTTTTCTTGACTCAATTGGATAAGTCTCTGATTTTGTTCCTTTATGCGGGCTTTTAATTGGGTCATTTCGGTCATTTGTGTATCTCGGGTTGTTCGCATGCCGTCAATGAATGCCTTGACTTTTGTTACGCCAGCACGTGTATCGCATATTTTTTGTGTCACGTCCTTGACCTATTTTTTGAATGGAATTGAATTTAATTTGTGTTTTTATTAGGTTAATTTTTATGTGACGTCATACCTTGTCATTTAAACTTCCCAATTCAATTGTGAGTGATTGGTTTTGGGCCTTTAATTTTAAGACCTTTTCTTGCTCTTTTTCACGTTGCAACTCCATTTCAGATAATTTTTGGTTTTCCCATTCTTGTTGGCGTTGTTTCTCGGCTTCCCTGTTTTTTTTTGAATAAAAGATGTAATTTTTTAATGAATTTTTTTTTCAAAATTGGGTCAATTTTACCTTCTAGCAGCCTCTTTCTTTTCAAGCTCACGTTTTCGTTGTTCCTCTTTTTCCTCTTCAATTTCACGCAATCTTTGAAGTTCACGTTCCCTCTCTTGTTGTGCTTTAAGTTCGGCCTCAATTCGAGCCTTCTCACGTTTTTCCGCTTCTTCACGTTCTTTTCGTTGACGTTCCTCCTGTTTAAATTCAAATTTCAAAAAAAACCGTTAAAATCATATTCATATTCAGTTGAAGTGAAACACAAACCAATTCTTTTCTCTGAGCATCCTCGATTAATTTCCTACGACGATCCAATTCTGCTTGACCCTTATCGAAGTTCTCCTTGCGTTTATCTTCAAATGATGCTGAAATTTGAAATTTTCATAAAAATTTTATTCATTTAATCGAAATGTAAATTGAATCTTACTGCTATTTGGTAATCCCATTGCATCAATATCTGATACGACAGCTGCTGCACCTTGAGACGAAACTGATCCATGTCTGGATCCCACAATGGATCCATGTCGTGATGTGACTTTCCGGAATAGAGGTGGAACTAGCTCCGGTGGAAGTGTGGTTGGAATTTTTTCGCCTTGTAATGCCTTTAAAATTAATTTAAAATTCAATGAAATTTCCATTTTATAATTCATTTAAAAAAAAAATTACCAAATCACACAAATACATTGCGAGAATAAATTCTTCACATCCTAGTCGGCCATCTGAATCGATATCAGACAATGCCCAAATTTGCGCAAGTGTCATTTGTGGTAACTTTGATTGCATCAAAATTCCTCTTGCTTGTGCTCCGGTCAAGTATCCACTTCGTGTACGATCGGTCGTGTTAAATAATTGTGTGTATTTTAATTTTGCTGGTCCTTTAATTGCCCATTCTGGTTGTTGGGCGCCAACTGATCCACTGTTAAGAAATTGAAAGGGATTTATTTGAGGAATACACATTAAAATTCATTAAACTTACGGAGATTCGATGGATGGTGCTCTTTCGGAGATTGACATTGATCGGCTTTGAGTACCACTAGGAGGTGTTGGTGGTGGTGGAACGCTAATTGGGACAACTGGTGCTGATGTTGGTACGACGTTAGGTGTTGGAATTACTTGTGACACTGCTGGGACGACAGATGTTGGTACCGGTTGCTGTTGTGGAATGATAGGTTGTGTTGGTATCTGTCCGAGGATTGTTTGATTTGAGTTAAGTCCCGATAGAAGTGATTGTGAGTCTTGATGTGTCAATTGAGGTGGAACTGCCGTTTGAACGGGAGCCATTCCAGTCAAGGGTACTGAAGCTGGTACATTTGATATTAGATTTGGTATTTGTTGTGGAATACCATAAGTTGGTTGTTGTGGTTGTTGCATTGGAATGATAGCGGGTGGTTGTTGAATTAAACCTGGCATAACCAAAGGTTGTTGTTGTTGCTGTTGTGGTTGAGTCATCATTTGGGGAATTGCTGTTGCTTGTTGAAGTTGTTGTTGTAAAATTGCAGGTTGTGGTGGAACTGGAGGTGGACCAGCACTGTGAATTGCAGCGATTGGTTGTCCTGCTTGGATAAGTGGCTGAGATGGAATGACCGGTTGTGGTGGAATTGCAGGACGTTGAGGGACCTGATTAGCCAATGACGGTACAGCTGCATATTGTTGTTGCAAAATTGCTGGTTGAGGAGGAACTGGAGGTGGTCCAGCTGTATGTAATGCTGCTATTGAACCACTAGGACTCATTCCAGTAACGGGAGTACGCGTAGGAGTTCCACCTACAGCTGCTAAGGAAGCTAGCAATGTTGGTGGTAATACTTTTGGTACCTCAAATCCTCTCAATTTCAAATTAATCAACTTGCATGCGATACTAAATTCATTTACATTCATTTTTCCATCGGCATCTGTGTCAGCAAGAGCCCTAATTTACAAAAAAATAATTTAATGATAATCATCAATTCAAATTAAACGAAAATTTACCAAATTTGACCCAACACCAATGGAGGCAATTGCGACTGAAGCAAAAACCCTTTGGCTTGTCCTCCCGTAACAATTCCATTTACAGGATTCAATGAATTAAATTGATCCTGATATTTGACTCGTTCTTTTGCAGTTATCACAAATGGATCTACTGCACTCATTTTGTCTCTTTATCACACTTTCTTTCTATTTCCACCCTGCAATGATACAAAACACATAAAATTCAACATTATTTATCAGTGAAGCACAATTGCAAATAATTCTAAAAAAAAAATTAAATTGATAAGGAAACAAAAAATATAAAACATGAAAAAATCATAATCGTCGTCTCCAATTTTATATACAAATCACCAAAAAATTAGTCACTTCATTGAATTTCTTTCATATTCTGATTGTTTCACACCAAAATTAAATCAAAACCGTTTGTGACATTGTTCAAGCTCACCTAATCCCAAATTTTGGATGAGATTGATTAGAAATATCCTAGAAATTGAGTTTTTTCTTCACTTTTTTTCAATGATATCAATTTATTGATTTTCTTGAAAATTTTTACTCTAACGTCAAAATCACAAAATGGTCTCATTCATTGAGAAAATCAAAATAATGGACAAGAATTAAGATAATTTTTGAAATTCAATGCAAACTTAACGTTGAATGTAAAAAATGTCATCAAATTCAAATAATACAATTAAAGATGAGGAAGTTCAAGGAAATTCAGTGATTAAAGGTCAGTTGTAACAAAATTCTGATGATAATTAACAAATGGGACTCAAATCAGATAAAAGTCGCATTCCGACACTGCACATTCAAAGAACTGTCAAATGAAATATAAACAAGGCAAATGGGTAAAAAAATGAAAAAACGCCTTGACTTGTCCTGATTTTGTTCGAATTTTATTGTAATTAATTGCAAATTTTCATTCTACGCTGTTAATTTTTTTGAATGTTAACAGATAATTGTGAGTTATTTGACATTTGCTTGAAATTTGACCATTTTTGACATTTCTGATACAAAAAATACTCTTCTACTTGATCAAGGGAAATGTTTCAGGCCAATTCAAATTCACCGGGATGACATTTAAAAATATCACCCAGGTGCAATTTTTCATTCGTTTGCTTATCATACACTTTTAACATTATTCGGTCTCGTGCAATATTTTCATTTTAACTTTAAGGACTTAAACAAACAAAATTCAACTAACAACTCAATTAAAGTACAAACAAACTAATTATCAATTTACTTATTTGCATCTCTCAAGTAGTGTCTCTCTGTTTTTAAATCAAAACAATTAAAAAAAAAATACTGAATTGAGTGAGTGAAAAAAACCTAAAAGAAGCAGAAGAAAAAAATGCCACGTACGTACTGTGGTAATTCATGATTTTATTGACATAATATAAATAATTGCTAGAAAAAATTGATCAATTTTCGGTGGTGACGAGCAATTACAAGCAAATTTTATGAAAATCCAAAGTGGAACGTAATGAAATAAATATCGATTGAAAAAAGTTTCATTCATAATAAACGCAAATTATTGGATTTAAATATTTGGTTTTTGGATTGAAGTCCATATTTGAATAAAAATTGTACAAAAAAATTAGTCACGTTAGCAGGGAGGAAAAAAAATATGATATTTCTATTGGTTTTTCTGAATGTGCTGTTCGTGTTATCAACGGATGCTTACAAAGTAATTTATGCGATAAATGCTGGTGGTGACGAACATCAAAGTAGTGATGGAATTCTGTATCAAAAAGATCCACTTACGGTTGGGACGGCCTCGGATTACGGTAAAAATCTTTTGATGATTGGACGAGTACAGGAAGAGGATGAAATTTTATATCAGACTGAGAGATATCACACCTCGACATTTGGATATGATTTGCCAGCATCGACAGATGGAGATTACGTGCTAATCCTTAAATTCTGTGAAGTTTACTTTAACGCTCCAAATCAAAAGGTGTTTGATGTCATCTTGAATGGAGACCACACAGTTGTCTCTGATTTGGATATTTTCTCGTTAGTTGGAAGGGGCACCGCGCACGACGAGTACGTGTATTTTAGTATATCACGTGGCAAATTGTATTTCAAGGAAGAAGAATCCGATATTCGTGGTGGAAAAATTAGGATAGAATTCATTAAAGGTTATCGAGATAATCCAAAAATTAATGCAATTGCCCTGATTAAGGGTGATGTTGAAAATGTCCCAAAATTACCGCCATTAAATACAGAATCAAGTACTGAATCATTTGTGGATAGCGCGGGATCTGATGAAGTCGTCACGGAAAAATCCGCATCGGCCTCATCATCGTCGTCCAAGGAACAGACATCACAACAAAAGGTGAGAAAAACAAGTGGCCCAAAACAACCAAATCCTTATACACTGGACGAGAGTTCAATGATGTTGCCGATCTTTGTGGCACTTGGTCTTTTTATTCCTTTACTATTTTGTCTCTGTAAACTATAAATGTCTTTCAACGTACACACACACACACCGTACATACATACACAGACGCACACACACATATTTAAAAATACATAACGGGTTGTTTTATGATTATTCCTATTTAGAATTTAACTTTTTTCATTGAAAATCAAAAAAAAATCTTATCGTGATTAAGATTCATGCTTTTATAGTCATAGTTAAATGCATTTTATCGAAGTAAGTGGTGATCGTTTAATTTTACCTGTAATTTTCTATTTCGTACCTTATTTTAATGTGATTTTATGATGAAATCCAGTCAAATTACTTCCAGACTTCTTTTCCAAGTTTGTCTTCCGTTAAAAAAAAAATAATTTTCAAGCCAATTCATAATTTTTATTAATTTATTTATTATTATCATAAAGTCACATTATTCATGTTCTTTTTTATAGTCATATTAAATTTAAGTGATATTTGTTGGGTTGTCTCAGGTTTTATTACTATTATCTAATTCTAATTGCTTATTTATGTATTTGTTTTTCATTTTTATTTTCAATTTTTATTCCTTTTAATTTTATAATTTTAATATTATTTTGTTTTTAAATGTGATCATTATAAAAATTTCATGCAATATAATAAGATGAGGTTAAGTTCGCAATTTTCCTTTAAAATTTAATTTAATTTAATTTTAAGTTTGAATTCAGTCAAAATTCATAACGTACTTATTATAATTTGAAAAAAATAACACATTTTTGAAGTGAGTACTGAAAACTACAAGACAAGACAAGAAAAGCACAAATTTTACTAAAAAAGTCCATTAAACAAACAAAAAAATACAAAACTAAAAGAAAAATTCAAAGACTTATGATAATTATAAAAATTTATAAATAAATTGATAGGATTTAAAAAAAAATTTGCAAATGTAATCTGATTTTTCTTGTTGTAACAAAAATTAAATTTAAAGCAAAAATTTCCAAGATCATTGCTCAAAAAGTCAAATTAAATGTTATTTTTAAGTATAAAGTATAATTTTTTAGTTAGGGACTGAATTGTGAAATGAATTTGTCGTTTAAATTTAAGGTAAATCCAAATATTTTTGTTATGTTTATCTTATTTTTTTGGTTATGTTAAATGGGTGTGAGGTTTGCACCGGTGAAGACAGTAAAAATTAAGATGTTCAACTCTTTAAAGCCCTATGAGGCTTTAATTTAAATAAGTTGAAGAACCATACATTTTTTAAAGACTTAAAGAAACATGACCCAAATTTAACAGAAAATCCATATATCTGCAAAGTTGCAAAGCATTTTCTAAAAGTATTTCCTTTTCTGACTCGATCTTGAGATATTGTTCGCGCACTTGATGACTCTTTATAGTCATAACTTTTGAATGGAAATTAGTAGAATGATGTTCTTATAGTCAAAATTTTCTCAATTTTGTCTTCTTTTGAGATATTTAAGTTTAAAGATCCACCTGGACCACGCTCAAATCTCTAATATCACAAATATGCCCAAAAATAGGCTAAAAGTCGTCAGTTTGGCTCGAAAATCATGATTATATTCAGAAAAATGGCTCAAATTTTGACCATAATCTTGTTTTGGCATAAATAGCTTGCACACAGCTCGATAGCTTTAGTTGATCAAAACTTACGATTTTTACGAATCTAAATCCTCCCTTACCAGACTGATCTCAAGCTTCGTGAAGTGGATTTGCAGTTGGATATAAATTTTGTTTGCGTTTAATCTTCTTCTTTATCGAACAAAAATCTCGCACTGATGAAAAAATACGGATTTATATCGAAATATGAGTAACTTTGACGACGGGCAAACAATGTGTAATAGTTAATTTTTTTTTACAAAATTCGCTAAAAACTTACCATAAAACTAAAATTAAAGGAAAAATGCAATTACAATTTTTACACCACCTACAAGAACATCAATAGTCGGATCAGTTTTAATAATTGAAGTTTATTCCGAATCAAGAGTTTTCTAGGTTCAAAATGCAAATTTATTAATTTAATAATTCATCCATTGTTAGGGTCTAAAGACCTACCTGACAACGCATGTTGTTTAGAAATTTGTTAAAATCAAATATTCTTCTATTTAAATTAATTCTTAATGAATATTTCACGTCCAGATTATTTCTATACTTGTTTTTTTAAATAATTTTGCATAGAAACCCCTGCTCACATTTATAAGAAGTAGGGAATCCAGTCAGTATTTGGCGAGGTTTTTTATGACATGAATTGAGCACTATAATTTAAATGAAAATATTTTTAGAAAAACTAGAATTAATATCACTGTTCAATAAATAAGTGTATAGTTTTGAAATGCCTAATATGAGACATATTGATAGATATATGCGCGTGGTCATCTAACGACTTTTCGCCGATACAAACGTAAAATTGCATCCAGTAATAACAAAATAATCGGTTTTCATGATAACTAAAAATAAATAAGAAAATATTTTTAAAATCTTCGCTGATAGATGACATAATGATTTATTTATATATGGAAAACTTTAAAAATTCATATCTCAGTTTAACGTATGTATTTTTTATGGAAACCATTTTCTATGACCACAATATGACTCTTTGAGACCGCGGTGGAGCTCTTGTAAAACCTAACCTAACGACTTTTAGCATGATTTTAGGTCGCATCGACATTTTCCATCAGAAAATTTCAAAAAAGTAAAGTCCATAGGATAATGTGTTACAATAAGACAAAAAAAGTTAAAAAAAAGCCTAAAATATTTCAGGGCAGCAAAGGGTTAAATTATAAACTTACCAGCACAAACCTCACAATCATTCTTTAAATTTCATTTAAATTTTTTTAATTCAAATTTTCAATAAAACAAAAAAAAAATAATTTTAACCTTAATCTCCGTACTAAATAAAATGAAATAAAATAAACCTAAATGTTAAAAATTCTTACTTATTAAGAATAAATAAAAATAAATTAAATGACATACAAAAAAAAACATAACTGTAAGTGCAGAGTGATATTGAACTTGTAATATTAATTAATTTAAATATTATTATTATTAAAATAATGAATGAAAAAAAAAACAAATGTAATTGTATAATTAATTAATAAAAAATTTACTATAAATTGATAAAAAATAAATAAAAAAAAAATTTAAAAGTGAAATTTTTATTGATTTAATTTCCTGCTTCTGGAAACTGAAAGTGAATTTAAAACAAACAAATTTCTTCGATTTCGTAATTCAATGATTGCTTTTATTCATAATTTAATGGATTTAATTGAGATATTTTTCTTGTTTGCTTAAAGTAACAAAGCTACATGATTATAAATAAAATTTTATTGATTTGAAACAGTCAACGATTAATAATTTAAAATTCATAAATAATTCCATTTATTTTTCGATTTATTTTTTTAATTCATTTATGAGGTACGATGTTATTATTTTTGTGTCAATTTTATCAATTGAATTTAAATTTTAATTTAAATAACAACAAAAAAATTTTTCTGACTAAACCCGAATTGGTTGGAATTTTAAAATCCCGTCCGATACAGGTTAAATTTAACTGGAAATGGAAGGAATCAATAATATTAATTTAAATTTAATTTTCGAGGATATCAGGTAACGTAATTTATTTGATTGCCACTGCACCATTAGTTTGTTGGCGTCTTGGAATTGATGAGGAAGTGGAATGTAACCGTTGATTTGACTCTTTTTCCATCAAATACTGATAGACGTCCATGTGATTTTCTTGCTTTGCAATTTGGGCTGCCGTCAAATTGTCTTGATTCCTTTGATTAATGTTGCTACCGGCAGCAACGAGTTGCTTAACGACTGGAAGGTGTCCAAAAAGGGAGGCTGCGTGTAAGCATGTTTCGCCATTCTATGGAAAGTTTAACGTAAATTGGATGGAATGAAGTGAAATTTCAAAAATTTACCGGTAAAACACCTAATTTAGGTTTATATTTTAACAATTCATGAACAACATGTGCATGACCTTTATGACTAGCTTTGAATAGGGGTGTTGCTCCATCGACACGCACTGAATCGACATATGCGCCATGTTGCAAGAGTGTTTTCACGATATGATCATGACCCATTTGGGCTGAAATCCAAAGAGGAGTTGCCAAATCGTGTCGTTTCTGATCGGGATCAGCTCCAGCGGCAAGGAGCAAAACTAACACATTTTTATGGCCATTTTGAGCGGCAATGAATTGTGGTGATGCTCCATCCTATTAATAAAAATTAATTATAATAACATTAAATGAAATTGAATTGAATTTTTACCTTCATCGTAGTCCGAACACTCGCCCCAGAACTCAATAATTCCTTTACCATGTTAACATGACCTCCTTGACATGCAACGAATAACGGTGTCCCGCCATCTAGTGAACAGGTATCGACTTGAGCTCCGGCCTTCAATAATATTCGTGCAATATCGACATAACCACCTTGAGCGGCAAAAAATAATGGAGTAGTTCCGGTCTGTAAATAAAAGTGAATTGTTTTTTTATTTAATTTAGTAATTTGATCATATTCACTTTTCTATAGCGAACTTTTTTAGATTAAATTGTATGAGGTCACATATCAAATGATACATAAACAAAGTCATATGATATTCAAATTGCAATAAAGTAACAAAATAATCGATATGACAATAAAAAATGCATTATAAAATTACAGTTTTAAGGTCATTACGTCATTTTTTCATAGTTTAACTTACAATTCGTCTTGCATTTGGATCAGCACCTTGCTCAAGTAACTCAAGAACGCATTCACGATGCCCACCAGCCGCTGCCAGTATTAAAGGTGTAGTAAAATCCTAAGTAAAATTAAATAATGACTTGTTAATTAATGTACAATTTCTTGACCAAATGCCTTTCATTCATTTTTATTTTCCTTGAACTTGATGATAATTTTACACAATTATCATATTTTTATTATGAAAAAAACCGTTAATGGTTGCAATTGCTGACACTCAATTTCACTTATTACTGTTAATTTTATTTTTATTTTACATCACATATATGTGAAAAGAAATGTGTAATGACACAATTTGAGCTTAGCATTCAAGAACGCTAACAAGAAACTGATTTTAACGGAATTTTCAGTTCAAATTAAGAAAATTATGTGCTTGAGTGTTAAAGTGGAGAAATTTGTTAATTATGTTTAATTTCAATTTTTTTTAAAACAAAATGGGACAATTGTAATCCATTTTTAGCTTAAAGTACAATGAATTACACTTAAAAGCACAGAAAAATAAACAAAGGCATGGTAAATATGGTCAAACATTGAAAAAAAATATTTAAATTCAAAGTAAATAATGAAATTTGTGTATTGACACGAAATCTTACCTCATCTCTACTGTCTACATGCACTTTACCACTTTCAAGTACTTGCTTCAAAAGTGCTACATCACCGCGTAATGCTGCCAAATGTAGCTGAATATCTGATAATGTTTCCTTCTGTACCAACAATGATGATGACGATGACGATATGAAAAGAAAAATGGAAATTTAACTCATGAAAAATGGATAAAATGAAAAAAATATCAAAACTTAATCTTAATCCTAACCCTTCATTGTACGAAGTGATTGTAAAAGTAAAAAATTTTGTTAAAATCATGTTAAAGAAAACCAACATAATAAAAAAATCTTTCATAACACGTTTTTTTTTGTATGAGGACACATTTTAATGAGACACAATCTCATAAACTCATTAAGGTGACAAAGGGTCGAAAACAAATTAACCGAAAACAATTGTTTCTCCCACGAACTCACTTTAATTCATAAATAAATGAAGACATTCTTAGGCTATAAAAAAAAGATAATTTCATTATTCAAAACAATGCAAACACACAAAATAAGGGCACTGACTAATCTTAAACAGATTGGAGACTTACGAAAGTGTACTAAAATGTGTTAGTATGAAATTAAGTCATAACGAAAGATATAAAAAAAAATGAAAATAAAAACTATAACTAAAGATTATCACGCAATGTTTTTATGTTTACGATTCTTTTATAGTAAAATCAGACAAAATTATTGTTTTTGTTACAAAATTATGTTAAAATATGTGATGGCCTTGAAATTAAAGCAGATATTTGATAATAAAAAAAAATCTAGATGATGAAATTAAATTATTAATAAAAAATTTATAGAAAGATGATGATTTGGTTAGAAAACTGGATAGTTCTTGTTTGATGTGAAGAAGATTTTGCATTTTGACACTTATTAAGGTTAATGGGTAGGGTACTAGATCCGGGTGGGTGTTTTAACGGGCTTACTTTGACGTTTGAAATTTGCACATACAAAATTTTGAAGTTTAACTTTTTTAACTAATATATTTGAAAAGTCTGTAAAATCTGACAGTTCATTTTGTATACAGAAAAAAAGTAAGGTAAAAAACGAAACAGAAACGTCAAAACTGGGTATTCAAAAACGTCAAATGTCCAATAATACTAAACTAACTAGGCTAGCATGTGAACACGTTAACAATCACTAGTTAGGTTAGGTTCTACAAGGGCACCACCATGGTCTCAAAGAGTCCTATTATGGTCATCACTATTTACGTACAAAAATTTTGAAGTTTCCGTACGTGTCTATCTTAATCTTCTCTCTCCATAAGTAAGTTCATATTTACGTACAAGATTTTTGATATTTCCGTTCAATCTTTCTTTTTTTACCTTACTTTTTTTCTGCATACAAAATAAACTGTCAGGTTTTACGTGCTTACTCCTTAAAGTAAGAAGGTTTATCAGGAGATTTCATCTTGTGTTGATACCCATACAGAACTTTCATATTTTGACGTTAACAGGAATTGTCAAAATTCCATCTGCATTCTAAACGTCAAAATTAAAATTTGACATTTAATTTAGAATAAAAAATCTAGAACTTTTAACATTGTGATCAACATATACCACCTAATTCAGAAAGCCTACAGAAATGTCAAAGTCAAATCATATCATTGAAAATTGACGCTAATAGACTTTTTCCTTGTCTAAAAAGTTTTTCTTGTGCAATCACTGTAAATATTGCTTCATTTGTATAAGTGGTTAAAAAGTTAACGTAATTTTAATCACTTCTAGCATCAATATGTATTTTTTTCGATATTTTTATTTCATTTCCAACCTCCAAAGTGATAACACGTAAACCTAAAATGAAGTTAACAAACATAATTTCTCTTATTATAATGATATTTTGTTCAATTTCTCATCACATCTCAGCAGAACTAGCTTTAGGAAAATGTCCCAAGCTAAATTTAAAAAATCTTAAGCCTGTAACAAGGAATGAATGTCAAAAACTTGGAGCAAATCTTTTAAAATTAACATCAATGACATATGGCTTAATTCCAGCATCAAAAGATTATAAGCAAATCTCATTTTTATCATTGAATTTAAGTACAGAAAACCACGAAATTGGATTCCTTTCAGCAAGACTTGGCTGCTTAAGTGTCTCAAGTACAAATTTAATTCAAATAACACTGTTGTACAATGGTGATATACTTGGCGAAGCGTTCAATTTCGAAAATGACACTGCAGAACCTGAAAATTTTCTGGCAACAGCTCGAAAACAATGTAAGGACTGGATCACACAATCTCGATACAAGTATGACGTTGTTTTTGATGATACTACGAAAAAATATTTGCTTATTTGGGGATGTGCCCAAGTTAGTGATGCAGCTTATGATCGAATATTATTAATGATGGGACCGAAACCGATACAAAATGTCGATGAACTATTTGAAAAGATGTTACGTGATACAGGTTTGAAAGAAAAGGAACCGAATATCAAAAGTGATATTATTTGGAGTAATATTGCAGAAGAAAATAATATCACAATTAATACGGAAAGTCCTTACATTTTCAGTGATTGCATGAAAAACATTGATAGAAAAACTTTGCTGAATGATCTTAACAATATCCAGGAAGTTGATTATAGGGTAATTTCATCTGTTCTGTTTGGTATCATTGGAATTTTCATAGGGGTATTTTTCGTAATCGAGGTTTGCATGAACTAAAATGTGTATCAGCTCTATCTAGCTTGTCATTGAGCAATGGAATCAATTATATGGATATTCAAAGTAAAATTACATAACTTTTTAAAAAGTTTGTAAGTAATTTTCAGTAATGTTCTGTTTCATCATAAATAATGGCTTTAATTTGTGTACATAATCCATTAATAAAGAAAATTTTTTAACATATAAAAGGAAATTCAAATCTAATGATGTCTTATTAATTTTAGGACGTCTGACTTGGATACACTGATGCACAATGAGTGTTAAAATTATTTTAAGCCCAATTTCGATAATTTTTGTGCATCTCTGTTTATTGAAAACTGACGTTTCAGCTAAGTTATCTGCCGGCAAATGTCCCATATTGACATTAAATCGTCTTATGCCTCTTGAACCTTTTGAAGATTGTCGTGATTTTGTTGGCGAAAACTTTAAAATAACCTATAATACATATGGGCTTTTATCAGCATCAGAGGATATCCATCAAATATCTCTACAATCCTTCCACTCAGACGATATTGATCATCTAACCGTACGATTAGGATGTTTTACTGATATTACTTTAGCGGTTAAATTGATGTACAACCAAAAACCGATTGGAAAAAGATTCAATTTCCAAAATGGCACTGGAGAACCAGAGGGTTTTGATAAAGAAAATTGCAAAAATTGGTTAACAGGATCAAAATTTCAGTACTTGATTTATTACGGTTATGATCCAACACCATATTTATTTATTTGGGGATGTGCTCAAGTTAATGATTCAGTTCACGACAGAACTTTGTTAGTGGTTGGACCCAGAGAAACTGAATATATTCTATTGGTTTTGGAAACGATAAACATTGAGACCGGATTGTTACAAAGTGACCCGGAATTGAAAGATGTGGTCCAATATGCTACTTCCTCAAATGAACGGCAACCAGGTACTAAAGGTACAGATTTACCAAAATTTTTTTATGATTGCATTGCAACCCATGATAGAGCACATCAAAACGATGTTTCCATGATTGGATTTTCGATTTTTATAATTCTTATAATTTTTTTAAGTATACTTTTCGTAATAGTTTTTATGATAAATTAAACAGCTGATTATCACTGATTTCTTATTGAACACGCTAGTGAAAGTTTGACAAGCTCTATTTACGTACAGAATTTTTGAAGTTTCCGTATGTGTATCTATGCAAAATGAACTGACAAATTTTATCTGCTTACTATATAAAAAAGTCAACATATACTCTCAACCCAAATCCAGTAAGGTAGCAGTGGGAGACCAATCCAAATGTTCTTCTGATTCAGAAAATACTTTTTTAAAGAATATTGCGTCGATTTCAAATAAGGAAACAAGCATGTTCTCGTGTAGCTCTACAGAGTACTCATATACACTTTAAAGAAGGCTCCAAGTTGTGTAAGGCCAAAAAAAGTAATACTCAGTATCTCAAAAGCCCTATATTTACCATCTTCGGAGTTTTTTTTTCATTTCATTTTAACTGGCCTATTTATAGAATTTCCTTTAATTTCCTCATATTTGCTATGATTTTTTAATCCAATTACGCCATACCAATGTAAATCATTGAATACGGTTGACACCTTTTTTACTTTATTTACATTTCATTTTCTTGACATTCTTTAACCCATTTCTTAGAAATTTAATGTAATAATACAAATAAAATTACATAAGAATTATGTTTTTTTTTATTGTAAATCGACCGCTTTCGTTGAATCAAAGGAAAAAAATATCATGTACCACTAAATACAGGTCATTGTATTTACGTTATTTTTCGGTTATATATTAACATTTTTAGTTGTAACAAAAAAGATAGTTCTAGTAAATTATCGAAGCAAAGCACTGAGCACATACACATTTTATTGTTCCCTGTGCTATCTAAATGTACTGTATCGAGTAATGTTCTTTTTTTTATTATATTGTAAGTCCCTTAAAGTAAATAATAACCGTATTTTGTATCAAATGAACTTAAAATAACTTTACGAGTCATAAAAATTCTCTTAGAATAGCTAGGAAAATATTTTTAAGTTACATCTTATGGACATGAAAGACGTGATTCATTTTTTTTAAGCATTAAATCGTTATTAGCTCTTTAATTTAATTAGGAATCGATTCTCGTTTAAATACAAAACAAAAATGTTAAAAGCTTAAAGATTTTTTTTTTGTTTAATATTATGAAATAAAATATATAGGTCAAATATTAAACTGTAACATCTTGATTCGTTTTTCATGTATTTTTTTTAATATAAGATTTTATTTATGTTTTGTCTGTATGTACTTGGTAAGTGCTTAGTAAACATTGGATTATGTTTCTCTTTAAATATTGTTTAAAGTCGTGAATTCTTATAAAAAAATTATACTTTTCCACAACTCAGCTCACAAGGTTTTCGTATTAAAGAATGGGTGACTTTTGGAACATAAATTAAAAAATTACAAAATTCCACCAAAAAAATTTATTATAATATTTAATATTTCATACATCAAATACAATTTTGGTTGATAATTGTGTTCAGAAATTGAAGCTTAAATTTAAACAAACAATAAATACAACAATGAAAAGAAATCCTATCAAAATTCCAACAGTTGCAAAAGCTCTCACTTCAATGGACGCTAATGTACTCGTATCATTAACTGACCTCGTCTCAGAATTATCAGAATTGATGTTTGCATAACATTCACTAAAATAATGTTGATCAATTTTATCGGCTGTTCCTTGATCTATGTCGATTTCATGATTACTCCACAAAATTCCTTCTGTTATATTTGGATCATTGTATTTGAGTCCCGTATCAATTAACACTTCATTCATTAGTTGAGTTAAATTTCCAACAGGATTTCTGCCCATCAAAAGGAAAACTCGATCATGAGTTGATTCATTGATTTGAGCACATCCCCAAATAAGGAGATATTTTTTTGATCGAATTTTAGGAAAAATTATATCATATTTGAATGTTGATGGTTTTTGCCATTCATTACATTCATCTTTATCAGTATTGAGTGGTTGTTCTAATTTTGCTTGACCATTTGTAACAAAAAATTCATGGACAAACTTTTGATTGTTGTAGAAGAATATTAGCATGAAATCGTAATCTACACCACAATTGAGAAATACAGATAAGCGTCCAATTTTACTATTCTCACTGTACATATAAAATGAAAGCAACGATATTTGTTTGTGATCTGCTGCTGCTAATAAAAGTGCATATGTCATCAAATTTGAGGAATAATTTTCATTCATAAACTCTTTACATTTTTCTTTTGAATTTATTGTTTCAAAGTGAGCTAAATCCAATTTTGGACATTGTCCCGGTGAGTATGCAGCTAAAATTTCAGGATGATTGTAAGATATTAGAATCACAATACATATAATAATTGCCAACTTCATTTCTATTTTAGGTGTGATTGTGATAAAATCAGAGCGATAAATGAAATTAATTTCAATAAAATGGAATAGAAGGACTATTTGAGTCTTTTGTAATAAGCCAACAAGGGAATTCCTATTCCAATTAAAATGTGGTACTTGATTGATTGATATATTAATTTTTCGCTGTTGCTACGACGTTTAAAATGCATTAAATTAATCAAAGCTTGTGTTTAAATATATGACAAGAACTAGTATATTTAGAAATCCAAGGAATTGTCCGATAATTACAAAAATACAGAGGCCAATGCGATAAGATTCAGGTTTGCGAGAATTGTTCATCGTTTTTTTCCTATAACCTTGCGAATTTCCTGGATTATGAGGTGATAGAAAACACTCATTAAAATAATATTGCTGAATTTTACCATGCACAGGATTTTCTCTTTCAATGTTGCTCCAAAGCACTTTATCTGCAATTTGTGGATCTTTTGTTTTCAATCCTGTTTCAATTAACATATCTTCAAATAGTTTCGACACATTTTCAACACGATTTTCACCAATAAGCAGAAATGCTCGATCATGAGTTGATTCATTCATTTGAAGACAAGCCCAAATTAAAATATATTTAGAAGGATGATTTTTATGTTGAAGTACTTCATATTGATACATTGGTGGTGCAAGCCAATTTTTACATTCATCAACGTTAATTATGATAGATTTTTCTGGCTTTCCTTGACCATTATCAAAAGTAAATGAAATATCAAACCTTTTAAAGTTGTATTTTAGTAGTAAAGAGTAAGAGCCACAGTTCAAAAGCACTTGAAGTGTTTCAATTTTATTGTTTTCAGAGTCCAATTTAAATGATAGTAGTGATGCCCTTTGACTTTCTTTAGCTGCTAATAAAACTGCGTAAGTCATAAATGTTGATTCGTAACCAGTGAAAGTTATACAATCGTTATTGGTTTTTAAATTGTTAAAGCCCTCAACATTTAATTGGGGACACTTTCCAGATGATAATTCAGCTAATATTTCGTAGTTTTTGTAAAGAATTAGGACAAGGCAACATACTAAGGTGAACTTCATTTTCATTAAATTTATAATGTTATAGCTTCAACATCCAAATAGTAAATGAACTTGAAAAGGCAAATCGATGTAGTTCCATGAATTCTAAATATTTTTGGTTCATTTGCATCTTGGGAATTACAATTTGACTAAATTGGCTTATTGACTAGACGTCATGACGTGTTAGTGTTTAAATATCATTTTTAACATTTCTTCTTATTAATCAAGGACATTAATTGAAATTTTTCGTTTGTCGTGTGTCCGATTAGCTTATTAACACTAATTGATGAATCGTATGATATTAAAATTGAACAGAATATTTGCTCTTAAATCAAAGTTTTGGACAAATCTCGAATTTCAGTTGCACTCTCATGGTACTGTTCGAATCCAGTTATTTGAGTTGGTTTTTCCATGGAGCTTGAACTTTGAGGACCTCAAATTTATCAAGGCTACGGTGTTTGAAGTGGCTTGCTTTGCGTTATTGAAGTTCTCTTGAAAGAGGCTGACAAAAACCATATTTTGGTCGACGTTGAATAATTTTTCGTTCATACGTTTCCTTTTTTGGTAAGAATATGATGAAATATGATTTTTAAAATTAAAAACGGACTAATAAAAAACAGTATTAACCTAACAACTATCGAAGATATCTATGATCACAATACTAGAAATAAAAGAAACTTTATTCTACCAAGAACACGAATGAATCTCATGTACAATAGTCTCTTTGCAAAAGGCCTGATGAGTTTTAATGCGCTCCCACAATATATCAAGAAGCCAGCCTTCCCAAAACCACAACATCACAAACAGATGGCAGAGCTTATAGGCTCGTATCGAGACTAACTCATACTTGACACCACTAAGGTCAACCTTACCAGTCGTTTGTCAAAGACTCACCAAATTCCCAAACTACTTACAGATTTTAACAAAAAAAATTAGTATGGACAAATGCTCAGCACCAGCCAGTGGCTATTTTGAGATTTTATTTGTTCAAAAAAATATGAAGAATGAATAAAGATGCATGTTAAAAAAAAAGTGGAGGCTTAGCCAGTGTCATCCGAGTTTTTTTTTTGACATATCTTTTATCTACATCATATTCGAAGTTTTCATATGACATTTTTTTATTTGTAAAAAATATTCAAATTTCACACTATCACACTGCAAAAACAGCGACCATAAAAATTAAACGTTAATTAAGCGTTGGTGTCATGATAACACAACAAAAAGGTAAAAAAAACAAATAAAAATTAACATTTTTTTCGTAATTTTGATAAGCAAATCACTCATTTGATAAAAAAAAATGTCATTAATAAAAATTTGCATCTTGACAGTGATACCGATACAAATTAATTAACATGATTATTTTAATTTTACTTCAAAAATTATAATTTTAATTTCACTTTTACTTGATAAGGCATTGAAATAAATTACATAATGTCTTAATAAGGTTAACGAACGTGCTTCAATTTTTTTCATTTAATTTTTATTTCTCTATGATTTCAATGCAAAATAAATTGCATGTAAGAATTTCTGCAATAAAAATTTGATTTGATTGTTAGGAATTATGATTGAAAAAAAATTTGATTTTAATCGTGTGAACATGTACTTAAGTGAACTTTTAATTGTAATAAAAAATTAAATTGTAAAAAAATATTTACCTTAAGTGACATAATTTTTATCCAAAAAATAATCCAATTTATCTGTTTTTTATTGCAATTTAAAGATAACGAATCGCTTATCAATTCAAAGATTAATCCTGTTATTTTGATACACACATTTTATATTCACATCAATCAATAAAAAAATTACTTTCATAGAAAATGTACATTAAATTCTTATTACAGCATAATTATGTAATATTGATTATTCGGTCTTAATCTGTTTTGATCAGATTTTATAACATGAACTTTAAATGAAGGTATTAAGAGATTAAATTTGTATTTTTTTGTTTTATGAATCTAGTTTGATTTGATGTGTTTTTTTTTTGAATTTTTTAATTATTCAGATTTTTTTTTTGTATTAAAATATTTAATTTAATTGTTTTTGACTTTTAAATTTAATTCCGATTAAAATTTCCTTTTTTTCATTCAATTCACGATGTAAAATATTTTTTTTTACTAATTTTTTCAACAAACAATAACAATAATAGAGAAGCACAATTTTTTTTTTATTTTTAATCAATAAAATGCAAAATAACTGTACACACGACCAGGTCTCAAAACGTAATGAATTTATGAATTGAATGGAAAAAGTAAAAAGAGAGGACAATTTGTTTACATGAGTATTAGGTCGGCTTTCGACAAGGGAAATTGCTGTGTCGGTACGCTGTCCGTCTGATATTTTAGATGATCATCAGTAGGTGGACACGAAAACAAAATGGCGACCATCGTTTAAAGGACAGAAGAGCTTTAAAAAATCACCACCAAAACAAAATGGCGACTTCATTGATTAGCGGACAGAAGAGCTTTAAGAAATCACCATCGTTTAGTGGACAGAAGAGCTGAAGCAATCACCATCGTTTAGTGGACAGAAGAGCTGAAGCAATCACCATCGTTTAGTGGACAGAAGAGCTTTAAGAAATCACCATCGTTTACTGGACAGAAGAGCTTTAAGATATCACCATCGATTAATGGGCACGAAAAAAAATGGCGACCACCGTTTAGTGGACAGAAGAGCTTTAAGAAATCACCATCGTTAAAGGACAGAAAAGCTTTAAGAAATCACCATCGTTTAGTGGACAGGAGAGCTTTAAGAAATCACCATCGTTAAAGGACAGAAAAGCTTTAAGAAATCACCATCGTTTAGTGGACAGAAGAGCTTTAAGAAATCACCAACGTTAAAGGACAGAAAAGCTTTAAGAAATCACCATCGTTTAGTGGTCAGAAGAGCTTTAAGAAATCACCATCGTTTAGTGGACAGAAGAGCTTTAAGAAATCACCATCGTTTAGTGGTCAGAAAAGCTTTAAGAAATCACCATCGATTAGTGGACAGAAGAGCCTTAAGAAATCACCATCGTTTAGTGGACAGAAGAGCTTTAAGAAATCACCAACGTTAAAGGACAGAAAAGCTTTAAGAAATCACCATCGTTTAGTGGTCAGAAGAGCTTTAAAAAATCACCATCGTTTAAAGGACAGAAGAGCTTTAAGAAATCAGCATCGTTTAGTGGACAGAAGAGCTTTAAGAATTCAACATCGATTAGTGGACAGAAGAGCTTTCAGAAATCAACATCGATTAGTGGACCGAAAAGTTTTAAGAAATCACCGTATGTCTTTCGGCACAAAAACTTAAAATTTGAAATAAGACAAGCGTTGGAATAAAGATGACCTTCTATTTCCATCTCATACATTTTGCTCTCTCACTTCATTTCGATTACGATTCTCTCTCATAAAAAAATCTACGTATTTCATAATATGTGTACAAAGAAACCAAAACAAAAACAAAGATTGCGCTTAAATTTCCATCAAGTCTCACAGTTAAATGCAAAATTTAATATTTTTTATAAAATAATTCAATAAAATACATCTAAAAATGTATGGAAGTGCCGAGGAAATAGAAAAACGTCGTCAACAGGCCCTCGAAAAACAAAAACAACGCAAAGAAAACCTACAAAAAAATATTTTAAATGAAAATGTGCCAACAAACACAACAAATTCCGTGTCATCGTCAAACTTTTATGGTAATGAAAAGCATGAGAACAAACTCAAACACAATTTTAATAATTTGTCTGTAACTAAACCGTATCAACGTCCAATGTCACAAAATGTCAATAATAATAAACCAAGTCCAGCTAAGATTGCACCCGTTTTCATGAGACCACTCAAAATCACTTTTTCGTTTGTAACTGAAGATAGATTTACTGTAAAAACGAGTAGCTATTCAGAGATTGCAGTGACAATTTTCAAGACAATTCCATCAAAGTCCTTTGATCCCAAAACGAGAAACTGGACATTCCATTACAGGGATTACGAGAAGCTGTTAAAAGAGGTACAAAACAATGTTTCATTGAAAAATTCAAATTTACTCATTGAGCCAATACCTAATTTCGCACTTCGTATTTTTCGTGAATCGCCTGGTGATGATCATCTGCGTGACATGCCACTCTCCGAATATATTGAACCAAAGTTGGCTCATACATTGATGGGATTTCAAAAGGAGGGATTTTATTTTGGTGTTGCTAAGCAAGGACGTGTGTTGATCGCTGATGAAATGGGTTTGGGAAAAACGTATCAAGCAATTGCCTTGGCTGATTTTTATAAATCTGATTGGCCCTTATTGATTTGTACGACTGCTGCGATGCGTGAACAGTGGGCAGCAAAATTAAGAGAACTCCTTCCGCGAATTAATCCACAGAAAATTATTTGTATCACCTCCGGACAGGATCTTGGAGTGGAATCAGCTAATATTGTGATAACTTCATATTCGCTAATGGAAAGTTTGGGTGCTACTTTGCTGGAAAAGAAATTTGGTGTTTTGATCATGGATGAATCGCATACATTGAAAAATAATAAAGCAAAACGAACGAGTGTCGCTGAAGATTTAAGCAAAGTTGCAAAACGCGTTATTTTGTTATCTGGCACTCCCGCATTGTCACGTCCCAAAGAATTGTATTCTCAAATAAGCATGTTAGCTCCTGGATTTGCCTCGTTCAAGGAATATTCGACTCGTTACTGTGATGGGAAACTCACCACATTCGGCTGGAATGCCGATGGAACTTCAAATCTTGAGGAATTAAATCTGCTGTTAAAGAAAAAATTCATGATTCGTCGTACTAAAGATGATGTTGAACATGATTTGAAGGAAAAAAATCGCGAATCCGTTATCCTTGACACATCACTCATCAAAACAAACGATCCCAATTTATCGCAATACGCAGACGAGTTCAGCAAAAGCAAAGGACGTGACCGTGAAGAAATCCTACTCAAATTTTACTCAGCCACCGCTGAAATTAAAATCAAAGCAGTGTGTGCCTACCTCAAAACCTTACTGAAAGACATCAACTTGAAATTTATTGTGTTCGCACATCATCGTGTCATGTTAGATGCCCTCTCCGATTTCATGTACACTCAGGGAATTGACTTTATGAAAATCGATGGAACCACAAAACATGATATACGTGATAAGAATGTGGCCCGATTTCAGAATGAGCCTCGATGTCGTGTCGCTGTTTTATCGTTACTCGCATGTTCAGCCGGAATCACGTTGACAGCAGCAAAAATGGTGGTGTTTGCTGAATTGACATGGACTCCAAGTGTAAGTGACTTGTAAAAAATATCAAATCATATTTTAAAATGCAAATTTTTAATAGATTTTAGAACAAGCAGAGAGTCGTGCTCATCGAATTGGACAAACCGATGACATTACAGTCAAATATTTGCTCGCAAAAGGAACTGCAGATGATTTAATTTGGCCAATGCTACAAAAAAAGCAACATTATCTTAATAAGGCTGGACTAAATAATGAAGATTTTTCAGATAACACATGTATAAGTGCACCAAATTCGGTAAATTTTTTTTTAAATTGAATTGAATTTTCACATTTAACCCATTTTTCGTTCAAAGGCTGGAAATATCACACCATATCTCACTAAAACCCAAAAAGTGACACCAAATATCGCTATTCCAAGTACGAGCAAATGTAATTTAAGTGAAAGCAGACTCACGGAAACAGAAAAGAAAACAGAAGATGAAATCGATTGGGGTGATGAGGAAGATGATTTGCTATTGGCTTCAATTGATATTTGAAGATCGTCTTGTTGTCAGAAATGCATTTAGCTAGAAATAGATTCAGTGAAATATATTCATAAATTAACTTATATTTTTTTATTCAGTAAATAAAAGGTCAATATAAATATATTCGACATGTCTTTGATGAGTAAATTATTTTTTTTGGTTTTAATTTAAAAGCATTTTTTCAATTGAGTGTGAAGTTTGCACTGAAATTCACGTTTATTTTAAGACAACGCTAAGCTTAAGTTTCTCTGATATTTTCCCCCGTTTTGATCGTTCTTCGTTTTCGGCAGGGTGATTTAAAATGGCTTGCCGACCATGATTAAGCCCTTAACACGAACGACGTTTATAATCATAGTCCACGAGATCAGACGATGCTTGCCATCTTCAGGATGTAGTCAAGGATTGAATTTTTTTGTACTCTAGCTATTGCATTCTGTACAATTTTTCTTTAAAGATGAAATTAATTTAACTTTAACAAGACTGCATTACAGTGAATTTTTCCAGGATACCCAAGAATAGCCAATCCTCCATTATTTGGATGGCAAGCATTGTTTATTTTTGTCCGAAAGTCACAATGGTTCGTTTTCGTCTAAATTTTTGAAAAACGTATTTCTTTCTTCCGATATCGGTTCAAAATTTTCTGGCTTTTAAGCAATTCGATCACATTCACTTAAAATGTAAACGTCACGTCGCTTTTTAAATTCCAACGGTTTTCAAACAAGTTTTCAAAAGTGCAATCTTCACACTCAATATGTTTTTACCTTTTATTTGTTTGTGAAATATCTTAATGAAATTGATTCTAAATCACATTAACACTAAATATTGACTTGAATTTAACTTTAATTTAAATATTTGTTTGTTTTTTTGTTTGTTCATGAAAATAGCACATTAATTAATTTTTATTTTAAAAAAGCTGCAAAAGGCATCTCCTAAATAGACATGATTCTATAATTTTTTTAAGTATTTTTTTTATTATATAAATTTAATAGTAAATGGAGTTTGTTTCCTTAAAAATTGTTCAAATTATTGCCATATCTCCTATTTTTGTGTTATTTTTAGAAGTTTTATTTCAAGTAGTTTTTTTTTCTTTGTATGTTAAGCACATTTTTTTTGTTGTAAATTAGAACTTTTAAAGGAAATGATAATAAATTTCATTTCATACATTTCATAGATGCCTAAATCTAACATCAATCCATCAATAATTCAAATGTTTTCGATTCATTTTGTTTTTAACATTAATTTTGATAATAAATTTCACATAATTCTACGTGCTTAAATGATTTTTTTACAGGGGCGGATTAATATTTTAATATTTCTATCAATAAATTGTGTTAATTGGCGAAATTTAACTTTTATAAATGTATTTGATTCCCATTTCCTTCACTTTCCCTTAAAAATAAATTTGAATCCGTCCCTGATTTTACTTTGGTTGAAGTTTTAGCAAATTTTTGGATCATTTTACAATTAAGAAAAAAAGTAAATTGTAACATAAATTGTATAACAATAATATCTTAGCTACTATCTAACACCATCCAACATAGTGGGCGACTGCCTTGGACTACCTCCGCCTTGATCGGTAGTCAAGAGAGCCCGTTTTCATCTAAGCGATCGACAAAAGACCCGCTCAGGTCTGAGATCGCCCTGAATTACAACTGTATTAACTATATTTGGATTAATCCTAAATTGATATTCAGCTATTAGCATGTCATTCAAGTAAATTTGATAATCTTCGTCGTGACATGCAATGTAGAGATGAAACCAACTACCTGGAACAAAGCAGTTCGGGTCCTGAGTAAAACATCTTTCCTCCTCATCCCATTTACCATTTAACCATGAATTACGAATAATCACATTTTTCTTATTAACTTGACCAAAACGGGAATTTAAGTGTAATGGAATGTTTGGATGTGGCCAAATTCGGGAACTATCTTGTAAATTTATGAAAAATGAGTGTGGAAGGATTTTGACACGTCCTAATATGTGAAGCTCTTTGCCACTTGTAAACCTTTCCTCAAATCTGCCATAATATGGCATTGACAGGAAATCTGTTGGCGAATTTTGTAAAATGTCATTTACGGCAGTCTGAAGTTCTTCTTTTGTCATCATTTGGAATATCAAACAACTTGGCTTGTACATGGGAGTTGGAACTGGATATTCGAGGACTTTAATTTGATCAACTTCAACATCAGTCACATCTCGTATCTCAATTCCTTTGACTTTTTGATAGGGAAATCTGTGTCCAAATGAGGCAAAGTGTTTACCATTAATTGCTATGAGAAAACCCTCCTCTGTCACTAGGATGTGAATAATGAAATCTGAACCACGATGCAAATCAAATGGAACTGAGGATGCAATCTCCTCCTTGCCCCATCGTTTCTTGTGTTTACTATTCCGCACAACACAATTCTGTGGCATCCTTGGATTCAAATGCAACGCAATATCACGATGTGTGTTATTCAGCACAAGATTTATCGAAAATCTCTCACAAGTCCTCGGGACATTTCCCTTAATTTCAAAGCACATGCCAGGCGTGAGTTCTTGCATGCAATTTGAACTGAAAGTTATTTCGGAAAAGCGTTCCGGCAATGAAGTAGATGTGGTTGTTGATTTGTCAAATTCATTGTTGTACCGTGAAGTCATGCTCACGTCACCGTCTCTACTCAACATTCGATTACCATCAAATTCACTTTCTGTATCTGTTTGATAGGCAATTTCCGCACTACTAATTGATGTGTTGCTCATTATTGATTGACCTACGATAAGGAGGATTTGTGAAATATTTTCTGGCTGCTCAAGTAACTGCAACAAATAATAAATTCCCGATTCAAAAATGTCTAACACAATGCGACCACTGTCTAAATGATTAGCCATTCAATTGAAAAGTAAGTGCCATTTGAAGGTATCTCTGTGTTTGTTACTTAAATGTACTTGAGAAGAATTGTAATTGAATTGTTTGAACGATGATTAATTAGCGATTATGATTTTACGAGAATTTTTTTCTTTTTTTCACTCGGATTTATATTTTTCTTCTTCTCTATTTTTTTTTTGTTGAATGTGTCATGGTGACATTTCTCTCTCATTTGAAATTTCCTCTCTCATTCAAAAATTTTTTCTCTCTCTATTTTGATTTGAAGCCCCATTAAAATCAAGGAATTCAAGGATTAACGGTTTTAGGTTCCAATCGAATAAGGACATTCATACATTTTAATACAATTTTATTTAATCTCTTATATGGAAAATTTTCAGTACAGTACAGGCTTATTTTCCTTATAATTTAATAGCTCTTTTAACGCTTTTTCTTCAATTAAATGATTTTAATGAATCTTGAAATGATGAAAAAAATTTATTTACAAATAATTTATTTTTTTTAAAAGATTTTGATGAAAAAATGAATTTGATATCAGACAATACAAAAAACGGACCAAGGACTTAAACATTGTTATTTTCTTCAAATTGATACATTTGCTGCATTTGACCTAGAATTTGATGAGAATTTAACATGGATGACGATGGAGATGCATTTGATGATGATGTTAATCTATTTTGTTTGCAGCCTGCAGCCAAGCTACATAATTCAAGTTCTTTTGTACGATCGATTATCTTAAAGAAGGTTTTCATCACCTCCATAATGCTAGTTTTGAAGATTTTCATGCTCTTCAGGAGATCAAGCCGCTGAGCTCTTCCAGCAAGCATGGAAAAACTTCGACCTTCCTTTAAACTTATTATAAATGGTCTAATTGATTTGGTTAGCTTTTTCACATACAATATTAAACTTTGTGTTACATCCAAGAAAAATTCATACACCTCCTCTTGCATCACCGAATCTTGCAAATTTTCCTTTAATTTTAGCACTTCTTCCAAGTATTTCCGATTAGCAGACTTAATTTTCTTTGTATATCGACGCAAGTCACGACACCATCCCTTGATATTACGATGATTATCTGAATAATTTTTAAAAATTTATTTTAATTTAATTTAATTTAAATCGAAAATACTAGAATTGAAATTTACCTCTCATTGAGTAGCCATTTCGGGTAATGTCGTAAGAAAGTATATCAGAACAAATGTTGGTGACCTTTTCCACACATTTTAAAATTTGTCTAATTGCTGCTTTCATTTCGGTTTGTTTTTATTGGGTACTTAAATTCTACGTTGTGCAATAAATTACTCGAAAAACAAATAAAAAAAGGAAAAATATTTTGATGAAAAAGAAAAGTTTGTTTGGATGCCAAAATTATTGAGAGTTGCTAAAATTGACAGATGATGACAACAAACGGTGTTGCCAATTTGAAAAACATTTCACGTACAAAGTGAAAAACCGTTTAGCAGAAGAAAATCTAATAAGAATTTTTTTTTCTGTTTGGAAAGTATTTAAAAAAAATATTTTTCATTGTTATTTACAACAAATTTTCATCTATTTAAATGAGGAAATTTTATATTTGCACTTCGAACAAAACTCTAGCCAAGACTCGAGCCACACTTAAAGCTTTATCAAATTTCAGAGGAAACTCCAAAATAATCTGGAAGTGCTTAGAACAAATTTATAAACTCTCAAAAAATAACACTATTTAATTAATTTGCGTTCCAGGACATAGTAATATTGATGGATACGAATAGATTAGCAAGAGAAAGTTCTGCTTCAACATACGCGGGGGAAGCATCATGTTTAGAAATTGCTCTTCAAACAGCCAAATCTGCAATATTTGAATGGCTAATAGACAAATCAATCTGTTATTGGGAATACCAAGTAGTGAATCTTTCACAACATGTCAATAACTTCATACCGAAGAGATCAGTAGCACGCAAAAAGAAGCTGCTTAGAATGGGTGTAGTTCAAGTTAGGGTACTTGTTGCATTCCTTACTAGAGTGCTTAACACTTGAAACCATAAATCTTAGCGATACCGACTTCTACAGAATTTGTGAAGAAGAGGAAACTGCAAAACACATAGTTTGCTTCTGTAGGGGTCTGGAAAACAGAAGAAAACCGTACTTAAGGTGTTTGCATGGACAAATACAACCGCATTGTTTGAATTCGAACTGCATGTAATTTATGACTTTTTGAAAGGAATTAGAATTGTAAAGAGTGAGTATAATCTTGGGTAAGCTGTATGACAGCCCACAAAATAAAATAGGCTGAGGTAGGTAGGTGGACCCTCTTGAGATCTTCTTTCACTAATTTTCTCAGTGTGGAGATCATTCAATTAAATCTACAAGTGTACATACTTCACATCCATCTTTGTGACCTTGAATTAAACCTTTAAATTTTAACAGAATCTTGTAACGTTAAACTAAAGTTCTTAATCATCATCGTTATTTTCTTAGTATGTGTGACAGGTTTAAATGACAGCTGTCATATTAATGTATTCACTGTAACGACTTAAAATGGAGATTGTTGTTCTCCGTATTTAATAAAGTTTATTAGTACAAATAAGTGTTTTACTTGAGAAAACCCAGTTTCCCCGGCTATAACAGGTGGCGACGAAGGTAAATATAATGGAGATTAGTGCAAAAATATGATAATTAGTTGAAAAGAAGTGAAAATATAATTGGGATGACGCCGGCGAACTCGCCACGAATTCACCACATATATTTTGCACAATAATTCATATTCTTTCGTTATTTTAATAAATAATTGTTACATTTTGGGAATTTCTCAAGCAGTTTGAACTGAAACAAACCATTCAGAGTTGGAAAAGTGTGTTTGAAGTCGTCAAATAACAAACAAAAGAAAGTGATTGGAAGTGACGCCATTGAATTGGCGGGAAGGTGAGTGTGATTTCTGTGTGGAAGTCACAAGTAATGATAAATTTTATCTATTTCTGGAACAGTCCGGAGTGGACAAAGTCTCCCGAGTGGGAAATCGTGTCAAGTAATTTCCGAGTGGAAATTTGAATTAGTTGGATAGTTCCGAGTGGAAATTTTTATTTGTTGAATAGTTCCGAGTGGAGCAATCCCGAGTGGGAGTAATTCCGTGTGGAATTTAGAAATTTAGCCCGAGTGGGTAGGAAATTGATATATTGAAGGTAATATAATGTGATATTGGTCCCGAGTGGGAATTGTTAAAATATAATTAGTATTTTACAGATTGACCGTTGATACTGAGTCAAAAACAAAAAGTTTGTCCCGAGTGGGAAATTGATATACGAAATTTAACCCGAGTGGGAATTAATGGACGAAATTTCAAAAATTGAATTTTGAAAGACTGAAATTGGAGGTAATTTAATAAAAGTTAGTCCCGAGTGGGAAGAGTAATGACAATGTTCATTCGTTTCAGATTTAATGTCACAATTGATTACAACTTGTTGATTGTATAAAAGTTTATTGTATAAGTTAATTGTATAGTTTATTGTTACATATGAGAGTAAGTTGAAACTTGATACATTAAATCAGGTACTAGATTTGTTTCATTTTTAGAAATGAGTTCCGATCAGGATGACGATCATGATCCTAACGCAACCTTCATGTTGAATGCCAGCACTATGAGCGCTGCCATAATGAGCGCTGGTAATCTGAAAATGTCAGAATTTAAGTGTCGAGATATGCAACAGTCAAGTTTAAGAGATGAATGGACACGATGGATTCGTGGTACTGAAAATGTGCTTGCTGCTGGTGACGTCACTGACCCTGTTAAGAAAAAACAGCTATTGTTAGCATGGGGAGGCTTACAGTTACAAGATGTGTTCTATAGCATTCCGAGCGCCAGTGGTGACGCAAACGATCCAGACGTATTTAAAACAGCTGTTGATGCATTGACAAAGCATTTTTCCCCAAAACAACACGATACTTACGAAAGACACAAGTTTTGGTCTATGAAAATTGAAAACGGAGAAAGCATTGATAAATTCTTTCACAGAGTGAGACAACAGGCAAATAATTGCTATTTTGGTTCAAGTCGTGCAAAAAGTCGTGAAATTGGTATTATCGACAAAGTAATTGCATCTGCACCTCCACAATTAAAAGAGATGTTGCTTCAAAAACCGAAATTAGATTTAGAGATATTGGAAAAAACTGTAAATTCCTATCAAGCTGTTAAAGAACAAGCTAGATTGATGTCTTCTAGCAGTGAGAAACAGATTTTCGTAAACAAGTTGAATGATCGCTTTGACAACCGAAATCGTGAATGTGAACGATGTGGTTACAAAAATCACAAAACAAATGACAAACAATGCCCTGCCTTAAAGTCTAAATGTTTCGAATGTGGAAATGTGGGTCATTTTGCAAATATGTGCAGAAGACGAAAACGTCCCTCATCCAGCAACTACCCAAGACCAAGTAGTGTAAAAAGATTTCGATCAGTCCGACAAATCGAAAGCCGTGATGATGAGTATGGAGCAATGCATCAACGTCAAGAAATTGATTACCAAGACGAAGAAAAACACAATGTATATAATGTTGGTGAATGTGATGATTTAGTATGGTGCAAAGTTGGAGGCACTGAAATTGAGATGTGTATCGATTCGGGATCAAAACACAACCTGATCGATGATAAGACGTTCAGATACATGAAAGAAAACCGTGCAGAAATGGAAAATAGTCGATTTGATGACACGAAGAAATTTTTGGCGTATGGGAAGTATCCACTGAAATTACTCACAGTATTTGATGCCATGATTCGAGTCATTGACGGGGAACAGACAATTGAACAAATGGCAACATTTTATGTTATTGAAAATGGGCAGCAACCATTACTTGGTAAAGACACAGCAAAATCAATGGGTTTACTTAAAATTGGCCTACCCAGCTCTCAAACAAATCGAGTTTTTGGAACTTTCGTAAAAAAGAATCCGTTCCCTAAAATCAAAGGAGTCCAAATCCGAATTCCGATTGACCCAAAAATTAGTCCGGTTCAACAAAATAACCGCCGTTGTCCAAATGCAATGCTAACCCCATTGAAAGATAAGATTGATGAATTACTGGAATTGGACATAATAGAGAAAGCTCCACAAGCTAGTGAATGGGTGTCTCCATTGGTACCTGTTCTTAAGGATAATGGTGAAATTCGGCTTTGCGTTGATATGCGAAGACCAAATGAAGCAATTTTGAGAGAAAATCACCCTCTGCCAACTATTGATGAACTTTTGGCTCAATTAGGTAGCGCAAGTTGGTTTTCAAAATTGGATTTCAAAAACGGTTTTCATCAATGTGAAATACATCCAGACAGTAGGGCGATCACTACATTCATATCCCCTTGGGGACTATTCAGATACAAAAGATTGCTCTTTGGTGTAAATTGTGCTCCAGAAATGTTCCAAAAGACAGTTGAACAAATTTTGGTTGGATGCAAAAATGTTTTGATATTTATAGACGATATTGTGGTATACGGTGAAACGGAAAAAGAACATGATGAAGCATTGCAAGAGGTCTTAGCCGCCTTGAAAGGTCGTGATGTTTTATTGAACATACTAAAGTGTGAATTCAAGAAGCCAGAAATAATATTCCTAGGTCATAGATTGTCAAAAGATGGAGTTCGGCCCACTGATGATAAGGTGCAAGCAATCAAAAAGTGTCGTGAACCAAAAACGAAAGAAGAACTTCGAAGTTTCTTGGGTCTGGTGACATTTTTATCCAGATTCTTACCCGATTTGACAACAACAACATCGCCTTTGAGAGAATTAGTGAAAAAGGATGTTTCTTTCAATTGGACCGAAAAGCATCAGGAAGCTTTCACTAAATTGAAGAATCAAGTCTCTTCGACAAGAGCTCTGGGATATTTCAAGCTTAAAGATAGAACTAGAGTTGTGACCGACGCTTCAGGCGTAGGATTGGGAGCTATCTTGATACAGTTTAACCAAGAGGGCATTCCCCGAGTGATTTATTATGCATCAAAGAGCTTGTCTGAATGTGAAAAACGATTTTCAACAACCGAAAAAGAGGCACTGGCAATTGTCTGGGGAGTGGAACGGTTCAAAATGTATCTTTTGGGTATTGAATTTGAGCTTGAGACAGATCACCAACCATTGGTGACAATTTTTGAAAACAATAGCCGCCCATGTGCTAGAATTGAGAGATGGGTGCTACGATTAATGGCTTTTAAATTCAAAGTTGTTTACCGTCGAGGAAAAACAAACCTTGCTGATGCTTTGTCAAGGTTGGCGGAAAACAATGATAAGTCTCCACTTCCAGAAGAAAGTCCAGTGTTCATTAGAGCAGTGACCCAAGCGCTTGCATCGTTATCATGTGATGGAAAGGCAGTAACTTTCGATGAAGATGTAGAAGCATGTGTAAGAGCAATTCATGAATCAGCTGCTTTAGACGTATATGAGATAGAAGCGGCTACTGAAGTCGATGATGAAATGATCAAATTACGCAAAGCTATTGAAAGTGACGATTGGTCAGACGAACAACTGAGATTATATGCACCATTTAAATCCGAATTTGGTTTTACCGGGAACTTGATCGTTCGCAACACATTATTGGTCATTCCGAAGGCCTATCGCAAAAGGATGTTGGAGTTGGCTCATGAAGGGCATCCTGGTCAAACCGGCATGAAGAGCCGAGTCCGGAGTTGTTGTTGGTGGCCAAAAGTAGACCTTGAGGTCAATGATTATGTAGCAAAATGTAAAGGATGTTTATATACCTCATTACCAGACCGCCCAGAGGAATTTAAACCCCGACCCCTTCCCTCTAAACCGTGGACAGATTTAGGAATGGACTATCTTGGTCCCCTTCCCACCCGGGAGTCATTGTTAGTAGTAATAGACTATTACAGTCGGTATATGGAGGTAAAGGTTGTAAAGGACCAGACAGCAAAGACAACAAAAGAATGCCTGGAGGAAATTTTTACCAGGTTGGGTTTCCCATATACCCTGCAATTTGTCAATTCGTGTCAGAAGAGATTGCTAAATACTGTTCTGATAATGGCATTGCTTGGGTGAACAACACGCCATACTGCCCTCAAGCTAATGGCAAAGTTGAGCGACAGAACAGATCATTAATGAAGAGATTGAGATTGGGGAATAGTACTCATGGAGATTGGAAATCGGAACTTCGTGCTTTCCTTTTAATGTATCATACGACACCTCACACGGTCACGGGCAAGGCACCAACTGAATTGATGGGCCGACTTATTCGCTCAAGACTGCCAAGTCTCAATGACTTGCAGTTCAAACCTGTGTCTAGTGATTATCGTGATCGTAATCAAACAAAGAAATTCCTGGAGGGAAAGAAAGAGAATGAGAGACGTGGAGCAAAGACTTCAGATATTGATGTGGGAGATACAGTCCTTATGAAAAACTTGTTGGGTGGAGACAAGTTCAAGTTGAACTTTAACAAAGAGGAGTTCATTGTGGTCGCTCGAAACGGTGCTCACGTTACGATCCGTGAGAAAGGTGGCGATAAGGTTTTTGAACGTAATGTTGCTCATTTGAAGAAGATCCCTATGAATGATACTGAAACTGTAGATCCGGAGGTTCCAGGAAGTCCGTTGTTGGAAGACGATGCTGCGGTGAAAAGTCAAGAGCCACCACACAAACAAGTAACGGATGAAATTCAAGTTGAGGCACGCCGACCAGTCCGGATGATGAAGAAACCTTTGCGTTTTCAAGATTATGAGTTTAATTAAAAATATGAAAGAAAAGGAGATGTGACAGGTTTAAATGACAGCTGTCATATTAATGTATTCACTGTAACGACTTAAAATGGAGATTGTTGTTCTCCGTATTTAATAAAGTTTATTAGTACAAATAAGTGTTTTACTTGAGAAAACCCAGTTTCCCCGGCTATAACAGTATGTCAAAGTGATTTAGCTTAATAAATAAGTGAAACTAACAAAATAATATTTAAAGTCAATATTTGGATTTCAATATCCGTTGTCAACACTGTTTTAAAGAATTCTTTACAATAGATTACCAATTTTGGGTTATCACACTTTTACTTTCATAATAAGATGATAAAATAACTTTAATTTATACTTCTCACAGGAAATTGCAAGTAAATCCAAATTTTATCACTTGCAACATCTTATGTTTAGATATTGATTTGAAAAACCACATTTTATTTGTTGTAATATTTGATGTGTACTAACATGCGTTTGTAAGAAAATCCATAGGAAATGACGACAAATAGTTTAAATAATGATTAACTTTTACATATTTACACAAATCATTATTTTGCTTTGTTTAAAACGTTTTTAAAGTGTTTAGTCTTTCATTGCTGTTACAAGAGAATTGACGTTAATTGAACTTAAAAAAAAATAGACATGTTAACAAAAGTTTTTCTAATCTTTTGTTTCCTACTACAATCGATCACCAATTTAGTGGTTGCCAAAGAATTTTTTATTATTCGCAATCCATTTCATCCTGAAATTAATCGAAGAAATGGTTTTGATGATCGTACGTTTGAAATGATTCGTGAAAATTATTCGCATGTAGTTACTTCTGCACTGAGACATAATGTAGCAATAAATTCTGATTGTGGAGGTGTTTTTAAAAGTGGACAGCATTTGATTCAATCACCAGGATATCCAAATAATTATGGTCATAATTTGCAATGTGAATATACTTTGATGGCACCATTTGTTTGTCGCAATGAGTTTCATGTGCAATTCATTGATTTTGATGTTGAACCATCCAGGAATTGTACGAAGGATTATGTGAGTGTTGGAGATG
The DNA here is from genome assembly GCA_900002565.1 of Culicoides sonorensis. Classification (NCBI taxonomy): domain Eukaryota; kingdom Metazoa; phylum Arthropoda; class Insecta; order Diptera; family Ceratopogonidae; genus Culicoides; species Culicoides sonorensis. Next base: position 55,089 of record LN483676.1, on the reverse strand, counting down.
AGGATGTGCTATGTGGACAAGTGATTGGAATTAAAAAGTATGAAACGGAAAATGGGGTGTTGAAAATTAAATTGGTGACTGATGCATGGGAGAGTCGAAAAGGGTTTCAACTGTTGGTTACACGGTTGCCGTGTCTTGGTGAGTTAAATTGAGGTCCCAAATTGGCAATAAATCATTTTTTTTTACTTTCAGGATCTGAAGACAGTGCAGAAGCTAGTTCGACAGTATTTCCTATCTATGAACCTGAACCAGAAATCGGAATTAATACAGTTCAACCTCAAACGTCGAATGAAATCACTCCTGTAGTTGAAATTAATACAAGTAATCGTCAAGACATTCCACCACCTGATTGGAATAATAATGGATATTTGCCACCACAAACAATACCGCAATATCCCATCTATCCGAATCCGCAACCATGTTGCCAATGTTGTCAATCACAATACCCTGAATACATTCCAAATACACCAAATGTCCCACCAATTGGTTATCCAAACTGTAACGGACAAAACCCTTTATATCCTGTTCCTCCAATCGGTAACTATCCAAATAATAATTACCCCCAAAATCCTCCAGAATTTATTCCAAACACACCATCAATTCCACCATGGTATTACCCTAATCTAAGTCCAAATCCCAATTCAAATCCAAGACCATGGTCTCCAATTGAAAAGCTAAATACAACAAAACAAACACAAATCGCTCCATATCCCCCTTTCGGTAACATTCCATTTCAGCCAAATCCATTGATTCCAAATCAATTTCCAGTATTTCCAGGACTGCAACAATGTTGCCGTAATTATTTTACTAATCGTCGTTTTTATCTCGTAAGTCCTGGTTTTCCTGGACCAAATCGAAGACCTACCGATTGTCTGTACGTTATTGATCGGGCATCACCTTACTCGTGTCGTTTACGAATTGAATTCAAGTTCTATAATCATGGAAATGATTATCAGTGTTTTGAAGATTTTCTCGAAATCGATGGTCAACGAATTTGTGGATGCAAAAGTGGCCTTGTCTACACATCTCAATGGGGATTCGAACCAAAAGTGATACGATATCGTAACACAGGTTATGAATCAACAGGTTTCAGAGGTTTTGTTCTAGATGTTATACAAGAATCATGCCCATATAGATATGAAACTCCACCTAGTGGTGTAATCCAAAAACGAAGTGATACCTTTTCAAATAATAATAGAAACCCGAATGTGAGAATAACAAAAGCAAATCAGGTTGGAGCGACTGTTGTACGTACAAACAGTACTTCAGTATCAACATTTTATAGTTTTGTTGATCCTGATGATGAGGATCAAGTCAAAAATGGAAAACAACAGATTGGAGTTGTGAGTGAGAAACACCCAGTAAAAAAAGAGATCGGAAAAGGACAAAACCCAGAAATTCAGGATGATGACAATGAAAAGGCAAAAGTTTTCTTTCAAAATCCAGGTCAAAATGGAAATTTTAGATGTAATTTGAGTCCGATTGAATGGTTTATCCTTAAAAAACAAGCTTTATTTATACAACAACCGATATGTTTAAGATACTGAAAAGTTAAATTTGAAGTTTTAACAGAATTGTGACATAATTTAAATTAAAATTAAATAAATTGTTCATTTTCTCTTGATTTTTTGACACAAATTGAAAATTTTAATAAAAAACTTAAAAACATTGGCAGCCCTGACATAATTTATAAGTGAAAGACGCCTAACTGACTCCAATATGATCATTTTCATAAATTTTTCAGTCATCGAAATTCAAATTCGATTCTCGATTGTAATGTAAACAAACATTTAGCATTACAAATTGACGGCATTTTTTAATTTAATTATTTGTCCTTAAAAAATAATCAAAAAAAATCTGTAAAATGAGTGATAAAATGAAAGAACTTCGAGAGAAGTCTCGTAAACGTAAAAAACTTCTAGCACAAACGGTAAATAAAAATTAAATGAAATTATCTTCACAATAAATTTCGGTAATTTTTTTCCATTAGCTTGGAATTGAGGTCGATGAACTCAAACATGCATTAGGAACTGCTGAAGAATCAGTTGGAAATAAGTCACGGAATGATGACGATGATGAGGCATCTTCTTCTAAGAAACTCCCATCTGAAAATGTATTTTATCGTGATTCCTCTCAATTTTTGAAAGGGACTCAGAGTAGTAATCCTCACAATGATTATTGTCAACATTTTGTCGATACAGGTCAACGTCCCCAAAATTTTATTCGTGATGTTGGACTACAAGATCGATTTGAGGAATATCCGAAATTGAGGGAGTTGATAAAACTTAAAGATGAGTTGATATCTGAGACAGCAACACCACCGATGTATTTGAAAACAGATTTAAAGACCTTTGATTTAACCTCATTGGGCACTAAATTTGATGTTATTTTGATTGAACCACCATTAGAAGAGTATTTTAGGGGGGCAGTTGTTGCCAGTGGTGCTCCGAAGAATTTTTGGTCATGGGATGAGATTTTAGCCCTTGATATTGGTGAAATTGCAGCTCATCGCAGTTTTGTATTTCTTTGGTGTGGCAGCTCTGAGGGCTTGGATATTGGTCGTAACTGTCTTCGTAAATGGGGATTTAGGAGATGTGAAGACATTTGTTGGATCAGAACTAACATTGAAAATCCAGGTCATTCAAAAATCCTTGAGCCTAAGGCAGTTTTTCAACGTACCAAGGAGCACTGTCTCATGGGCATCAAAGGCACAGTTCGTCGCAGTACTGATTTTGATTTCATCCATGCAAATATCGATATTGATTTAATTATATCTGAGGAACAGGAGTTCGGAAGTTTAGAAAAACCGATTGAGATTTTTCATATAATTGAGCATTTTTGCTTAGGTCGACGTCGTTTGCATGTATTTGGACGGGATTCAACAATCAGACCTGGCTGGGTGACGATTGGATCTGAATTGACAAATTCTAATTTTAATAGTGACGTTTATGCAAAGTATTTTGAGGATGGTATGACAACAACCGGGTGTACGGATCGAATTGAGACACTGAGACCTAAAAGTCCACAAAATACGAATAATGGAGCTCAACGAGGAGCTAGAGGTCGTGGTAGAGGTGTTTTTCCACGAATTCGAGGACGTCCACGATAAACTTTAATCAAAATTATAAATACTTGACTATTTTTGCTACAATGAAATAAAAAATATTTAAATATTGTCAAAATTTATTGTTTACGCTTAAAATTAAGTCTAAAAATCGGTGATATTTTCTAAACAACGCTCCTTGAAAAATAAATGCCTTTCTTTTTTAGGGCCGCTTTCATTTCCAAAGAATTGTGTTATTTGTTTACTTTTAAATGATGCTTTCACTGGTTTTTCCTCCTCTTCAAATGCAACATTGTAAGCCTTCTCCTCAAGTGCATTTGTAGCAGTGGACCAACTAAATCTTACTAATCTTGGAAAACCAAAAACCGGTTCAATGTTATGCAGGAATCTTTTAGTTACTGGATCTCCTGGATACCCACTTCCAAATCCATCTTCATCGAGTTCAATCTTTTCTCTGAAATTCCACACCTTCAATGCATGATCTCGTGACACCTTTGCACAAATACTCGCTGCCGATACAATCGGATATGTTGAATCAGCTTTTTTCGCCACAGTTATTTTGAAATCCGGGAAAATCGCTTTCAATTTAGCTTGGTACTTTTCTGGTGGTCCAACTGTATCAACATAAACTTCCTTTATATTCACTCCCAATTCAATCGCTTTCTTAATTAGATCAATTGCTGATCCCATGCTTACTTCATTGAGTGAATATTTGACTCGTCGATTCATGCTAGTACTAATCACATTTGGGGAAATTACTTCAACAGCCCATCCAACACAATTTTTTGCATAATCCTCTTTATTCAGATCCACAAAAATTTCTTCTCGTTTCTCTTCAGTTAATTGTTTGGAGTCAGCACATCCAAGATCTTTTAGCACTTCATCTTTCGATTTTGGACAAAATGCTATTCCGTAAACCATGGGACCTAAGACAGGACCACGACCGGCTTCGTCAACACCTAATATGCATGGCTCGGTTTTACAAATATCAGGAATTGTGAAATTGAGAAAGTTTTTTGAATTATCCTGGTTTTTTATCCAATCACCCAATGTTTCCAAGGAATCGATTGAAGCAAATTCTTCATTTTCAACTTTTTCTGTTTTCATTTTTCTATGATATATTTAATTTAATTACAACTATGTTTTGAGAAGTCTTGACACAAAATTTAGGCGGAAAAATAAATGACATTTCAAATGATTTTCTGTTAAAATTCAATTAATGCGATTTAAGGATTGAAAGGTCCGTCCTTGACATTTGACAGTTAAATGTAGAAATTCAATAAAATTCTGCAATTCAGCTCATAAGGATTTGCAATCACTTGCTGACACTGGCCTTGAAAGTCTAAAGGACTCAGACAAATATGATCAAGATTAATTTAAATACGCTTCTGACCTTTCTTTAAATTTTACGTTTCATTTTTTTTCATTGAATTATTTCATAGAAATCTGTTCTTCCAGAGCAAGGAAATTTTTGAATTGAAAAAATGAATAAAATCACCGTCTTATTCGATGGCTATTCAGAAATGCTCCCAAACGATCCTCGAGGTGAAGTGATGAAAGCCAACTGTTCCTGCACCTTAATTCAAAGCAGCACCGGAGAAAATCTCATCATCGATTCAATGGATTGCTGGAGTGGTCCAAAACTCCTCGAAGCGCTCAAATCCCACAATTTATGTCCAAAAGACATCAATTTTTGCATCAGCACGCACACACATCCCGATCACCTTGGAAACAACAATTTCTTTCTCAACGCTCGGCACATCGTTGCTTGGAGTGTTTCACATCGTGACGAATATTTTATTCATGATTTCACGGAAAAACCATTCAAAATTAATGAGAATATCAAAATTATTGCTACAAAAGGACACACACTGTCATGCATCTCCGTTATTTGCGACAACACAAATTTTGACGGGAAAACTGTTGCAATCGTCGGTGATTTATTTGAACATGAAAATGATATAACAGATCCCGATTTATGGAAAAGTGCTGGATCTGAAGCCATCAATGACCAATTAAGAAATCGACATAAAATAAGTGTGATTGCTGATTACATTGCACCAGGTCATGGACCAATGTTTAAAGTAACCGAAGAAATTCGAAAAAAATTGGAAGATGACATGAAAAATGCTGATTTGACTATTTCATGATAAATAATTATAAATTTTATTCTCCGATTTAATTGGAAGGATAATAATTTAAGTATATTAAAAATTTGTTACATAAAATTCTTTTTTTTTTGTTATTTGATTTTTTACACCATGGTTGGAACGAATCAAGAAATTTTCCTATAAATCTTAAAGTAGTCGTCAAACATTTTCAATGTTTCCTCGTTAAAGTCTTCTCAAATTACTTTTCTATTGTCGCATTTGCCAAATCAGTCATTTTCGGATACGAAATATTCCTCTTGTCAAGTTCAGCCTGAGCCCATAAAATCAATTTCAGGATATTCACCATCCTGGGACTTGGATATTCTTGGTGTTCCTGTTTCAGGATTGCAGCATTCAATTCACTCGCAATCTTTTGCCGATGTGTTTGATCGAGCAGATCAGAAAATGGTGAATTTTGTGGTTTTTCAAAGGCCAGTAGGGCCAAAGTACGTTCCAATTCATTCAGAACCTCGGGATTACTTTCACCCGCCTCGGAAATTTGAGTTTGTGCAAATGAGAGAGCTTCTTCAATTTTACCACCACGAATCAATTCAATGAGATGCAATTGTTGCAAATGAAAGTAAAGATACCGATCATTATCGAGCAATTCGGGATGTAGTTGATTCACTAGATGAGTGGCTTCCTGAATTCGACCATCTTGGACGGCTTCTCGTATCAAAATACGATTGTCTAAGGAACTTAAATCAACATCAGGTTCGACACCACTTTCAGCTTGAAATTTCTCAGCTGCCTCCTTGAAACCTTGAAATGAAATTAAATTTAATGACATGAAATTTCATATTCACTTTCAGGAATTGCATTGTATTACCTTCAGTTATCAAGTAATTCATAATTAATTTATTTACATCGACTTGCTTCAATTCAAATTGTTCCAAGCGATTTTGCCATTCCGAGCTCGAAACTCCATCAGATCTGTCATTGTAACTCATTTTGCTAGTATTTTACAGAATTTTAATTGACTTAAATGTACTTCTTCAAGGTAAAAATGAATATTAAAAAAATCTTCTTTATTATGTCTGACTTTGCTATTGTTTGAATTTTTTCTTTATACACCTAGCCGATATGACGTTTAAATGTCATTCAGATGAGGGTTGGACAAATTTGTATTGAAATGAATAAATGAATGAATTTGTGATTTGAATTTGTACAAACATGTTGCCACATGGTCGAAATTTAACTGTTTTTTTGAAGTGAAATTAAATTTATCAATGTAAATGCAGAAAAACTTGAAACTTGGACAAAATGAATGATGAATGACAATTTTTTTCTGATTTTTACGAAGTCTTATTAAAATTTTGCGATTTTTTTTTGGTATTTCCCAGGAGTTTTAGAATTCAGATCCGGCTTATAGGTCTTTAAGACCCAAACGAAAAAAAGCGAAAAAATGAATTTTAAATTTTTTGAGTAGAATCGGAAAAATGCAATGGATTTTTTAACCTCTGTTATAAATTTTGATTTTTTTTCATTATTTGTCTGAAAACAAAAACAAAACAGTGAAAATGTGACACACTTTTAATCAAAAAGAAAAAAAATAAACCGTAAATTTTCATAAAAATAAATACTCTTGTTTTATAAAAATTTATTATAATCAATAAAATACAATTAAAAAATACTATCAAATCTTAATCAGGCTTCTTAAATTGACACTTTTTTGCATGAGTTCTCATGTTACTGCTCTGTGTAAATGTTTGCCCACAATTTTCATGTGGACACTTGTACGGCTTGTATCCCGTATGATAATTTATGTGAGTTTTCAGATGATGCTTTTTCGTGAACGCCTTTGGGCAAATTGGGCAAGCAAATGGTTTGACTCCTGAATGTAAGCGGTGATGCAGTGTCATATTACTGCGATCTGCGAATGTTTTTCCGCACACTGTGCCTGTTAATTGAAATTTTAAGTAAATATTAATCAAATTTTTTTTCAGTGCTGATTTGTTTACATTGATACGGCTTTTCCCCCGAATGAGTTCTCGCATGTTGTTTCAGAAGCATTTTTCGTGAAAAACGTTTGTTACATTGATCACACTTGTGAGGTTTCACGCCTAATTTCAAATTTTATATTCAAGTCTTTTATTATTTTTAAAGCAAATTAATTGAATTTAATACCTGTATGTATCCTAATATGCATATTGTAAGCTACTCTTTGGTTGAATCTAAAATTTATTTAATTAATCAATGAATCCTATGAACAAAAAAATGGAAAATTTACGATTTGACACAATGCGGACATTTGTATTCCTTTTTATTGCGATGAATTTTCATATGACTACTCAAATAACCCTTATCATTGAAAACTTTACCACATTCAGGACATTTTGCTGCAAATTCTTTTGTACCTCGATGCACTGAGACGTGATACTTGAAATTGCGAAGCTGGGAGAATCCTTTTCCGCCTATGAAATTGATAAAATGTGGAAAAATTTCAATAAATTTGATTTTTGATAGAAAAATTTTTTTCTTACATTCATCACATTCGTATCTGGGACTTCGATGAGACTTTTCATGGGCCTGGAATGTAAAAAGTTTCCATTTTTAACATAAAATTTGTGATTTATTTAAATTTGAATGAAATTTAATATGAAGTGAACAAAAACAATGTGTCAGCCGACGCTGAGATGATTTAATTGATTTATTTAGATTTAAACAGTATGAAAAATGTTGATTTCTTGCTAATTAAAGAAAAATGAGATTAAATTTGCTCTAAAATTGAATTTCAATTATTAAAAACACATAAGATTAATCACTTGGGCACTGTGGGCTCAAAATGTAAAAATATGATCAAAATTCAATTTTAGCAGCAAGAATTTTGGAAATTCTAAAATCAAGATTTTAAATTTAACTAGATTTTGTGATGATTGGACTGAATCTCATTGAAAAGTGAAAATTATAAGTTAAAAAAGCTTTTTATGCTGTTATAGAATAAATTTTATATCAAATTAAATCAAATATGCTAACTGTGCGCGACGGCAAAATTGAGGTTTTTGATCGAACTAAGCCAAAAAACCCAGAAATATGGTTCAAAAAATATTTCCTGGCTGAAATTGATTTTTCTTGATCAAACAAAGACTTTAAAAGCAGAATTTAAATTAAAAAAATGTTTCCTGGCTCATTAAACTCTGATTCGACGAGTTCCGACGACGATTTAATTTCAGCTAAAATAAAAAATAATTTCAATTTTTTCGTCCACATACCTCTAAAATTTCGGTACATCCAAACATTTTATTGCAAATAAGACACTTAAGTCCATCATCCAATTTATTAATTGAATCATCGATTAAACTGCTACTTGCACTTCCATCCCGACTTTCCTCATTATGCCCAATGTTATTCATTAAAAAGAGTTTCTTTAAATTTTCCGTATTTTTATCAACGTTACTTAAATTATTGTTAAGATTAATTAATTGAGATGACGAACTCAGAGATAACAGTGGTGAGGCACTTTGTGATCGATTATAAGCATTTGATATATTTGCTGTCATATTTTGCACTTGTTTCAAATGATTTTCAAAAAAATAATTGTAATTATTCACAGATATCAAATTATTGTTGTTGGCTTGAAATCCAGGTACAGTCGATAAAAGTTTCTCTCGATACTGATCATTGTAGAAAAAGGAGGACGCTGAAGGGAATTGCTGAAAAAATGATGTATAAAGTGGATTTAATTGAGGAAACATCTGATGAGGTGTTGGTGAAATAACTGATGGCGATGGTCCAGATGATGATGGTGATGGTTCAATTTTTAATGGGGGTTGTTGAATCACCACTTTCGGTTTAAATGAAATTGGTGTGATTGATAACCATGGATTTGGTGTCACCTTATTTAGTGGTTTTGATTTATTTAAATTTAAATTTGATTCACAGTTATTATTATCAGATTTCAATAAAATACGTTCAATACTGAAATTCGTAGGTACTGATTTTGATTTTTCACTATTATTTGAATTTTCTTCCATTTTTAATGAATTTTTATCATCACAATATGAATAATACTCGATACAGTTGCTTTTGAATTTAAAACCCATAATATCACACACATACACGAACACAGTCACGGAGACGATGAGACTCAATTTTATAATTTTTTTTGCATCCTAATCGCTCAACGGTCGGTATCAAACTGAAAAAAAATGTTATTTTCATTTTCTATCTTCCACATAAAAAAAATAGGTTTTTTATATTAAAAAGCTTTTTAATTTACACGTATCGTACACACACACACACACATTGATTTCATTCATAAATTTAAACTGTATATCATCACATATCATACCGAGGTGTCCACACTTGATCATCACTTTATCGTATAATAATCGTAAGAAAAGAGAGATACAAACAAATCATGCAAAACAATGAAGACAAAACAAAAAAATGACAACGAATGAGAAGGCATTCAAGAAATTATGATAACAATTTGTATGTAATGTGTGTGATTTTTGTATGGGAACAGAGAGCAGAGACTGGATAAAAATGATTTTTTTTGTAAATAGGAATGATTGTCTGTAAATTGAGTTTAATGTGAAGTAAAGTGATGCAAAGTGCAGTAGAAGGAAATGTTATCTTTGACGGATTTTCAATTAAGGTGACCATTGTCATGAATTTTGATGTAAAGGCTACTTTAACTCTGTTTTCATGTCTCAGTCATGAGCTTTTAGCCAGATGCTTACGGTCTCGATTTCCCTTAACTCAAAAAGTTCTTTTCTCCAAATAATAAAATTTTCTAAGTGACGTGTCCTATTAGATCTGCTATGAATGTAAACAAACTTGTTGAAGGCATTAAGTTGCGTGCTGGGCTGATTAAATCTGGGCTTTTTATACTTACCTGGGCATTAACTGAAATATAAATGTGAAGCCTTGCATTGAAGTTTGTGTAATTGTTTACTATAATCTATCATTTAGTACTTCAAACAATGTAATTTACTTACCTATCGATTCCCAGCGCGCTCTGCTTCTATAAAAATAATTTTCACATTAACTTTTTGTTTTACAAAAATAAAGTAACTTACCTGGTCACCATATCATCCTGTCCAACTTATTGTGTAGGTTTACTTTTATATTTCATGACATTTTTTTCATCCGAATTTCACGAAAATCAAAGCTACCAATTTTACTTCTCATTCTCTCCCATACATTTCACACATCCATAGTATACATTTTTTTGGTCAAATAAAAATCGCAATGGGTGGGAACATTTAAATTATGATTTATCAAGTTCTCGTTATTGTTATTTTATGATTATTATTTAAAACAATTATACCAGCGCTATTTACGGAAATTATGAATAAAATTGAATATAAAAATATAAATTTTCAATTTAAATTATTTAAGTTAATTTTTGTCTTGGGGTGATGATTAAATGTGTTGATTTTATTTGTAGCGATATTTGAATAAATGATTAATTATATCTAATTAATTAATTTTACAAAATTTATGTGAGTTATGAAATTGAGATATCAAATAATTTTTTGGTATGGGATGCAATTTTGGGCGTGGCTAACAAGAAATATTTGATATCAAAATTAAACAATTTTATGAAGATCATCTAATTTAAAACCTCTTAAAATATATAAAAAAAAAATCCCGTAAAATTAAATCGATTTTATGTTTAAACAGTGTAGTATTTAAAACATCATATTTTACATGATTAACACTATTTTTGGTCATTGATGATCTAAATATGAACCATCAAAGATATGGTGCGACACATTTTTTTTTGTTAGTTGTGTTATTAAAAAAAAAATAAGAAATAAAAAGAGCTAATCCATGTGTTTTTATGTGTATATTGAGAAGATGTTACACATTTTAATGTCCCCCACTTAACATTGTTATTTATTATATTTTGATGATCATTCTTTATTATTATTGATATTGTCTTCTTCTAAAATAAATGTATAAAAATATGAGTTTCAATGGTATTTTGTGATTAAATGTGAAACTGGGCATTAATAGAAGTCAGTATTTTAATTACCTTGAGGAGTGTTTCAAGAATCTGTCGGACTGTGTAAGATGGGAATCAGATGGCTATTTTGATATTAAATGTCAATGAACGTCGTATCGTGTGTTGATGACACTGACATTATTTTTATGGTCCTAAAAGGATGGAATCACATTCCCACCACGCAAAATAGAATTAATGCATTTCGTCTCTAGGATCGATTGACTCATTAAATGCACTTACATTTAGTCATTACCGAATTTTTTCTCTTAGTCCATTTCATTTATTGTGTATTTTTCCAAAATTAACGACATTCGAATATCATATAACATTATAAATTTTGTTTCTATTCATTCATCTTTTTATCATTCAATCATGTTTCCTATACACTTTGCATTACTTCAAGGTGTCACTGGTATGAAAATTTCAAATTAAAAAAAAATATATATTGAGATACAAAGATACACCTTAATTTAAATGAGGTTTCATAAATTTTGCAATCAAATCACAATAATTCAAAGAATGACCATATGAGACCGTCTAATGTGAAATAATGTAAGAGACACAGTCAAATATTAAAAACAAGCCATTACATCTTGTTATTGAGCCCCCATATAACAATATCTACTTCCCATATTGCATAGCTCTTTTATTTTTATATTATTTTTGCTTCTCTTTGACTATCTAGAGATGATTTTTTATTGGTAATTTATTTAAATTTTTTCTCACTTTTTTTGGGTAAAATATTTTGAAATTAAAGTTATAAATAAAATGAGACGAACGGTGTTTCATTCATATTATGATTATTATTAAGGTGTGTCAATTAGAATTAATGTCTAAGCAAGTCAGCGTGTGCAATATATGATAATATAAATTTATACAAAATAACTCGTAAATTTATTTCTTTTCCTCAAAAAATAAAAATAATGAACCAATATCAAGTGCTTTTTCTTTTTTTTATATCCATTTTAAGACTTTTATAGCTTTCCGTTTCATGTTCAATGAGTAAATCATTCCAATTCAAGAACAAAATAATATCTCGATATAAATGAGATCACTCGTGAAACATCTTTCATTTAATGTGACATTCAAAAAATAAATATAAAGATTGAATGCTTGAAATTTTATTGTTCAATTAAATTTCTGTATCAAATTTCATAGCTCATTTACAAGTAAACAATGTTACGATCAAAAATTTGTAATAAAATTTTAAATATTCATAATAGTGAATAAAATGCCTATTACAGTAGTCATATTTGTATTTAAATTAGACAAAAAATGTTTTGATATCAATGTGCAAAATGTGTCGCTACTATTGTTTTTTATTTGTGTAATAAATTTCACTTATGAGTGATAGTGAATTTGGTTGAAGTTTATTTCAAAACATGAATAAATTACTTAAATAGTTCTGGTTCACCGTTTCTGCGTGATGGGAATGTTGACATCAAGTGACATTAGTTTAGGATAAGCCAACACTGGTACATACAGAATGATGTATGTGGATTACAAAAAGCCCAAATATAAAGGGGCTGAGGTGATCTTGGGAATTTGCATTCGATTTCTGGCTAGCACGCTATCATAACATACATTAGTTATGGTCAAGACATTCTCGGTTTAATGGTGAGCGTACTTATTTTACTGAACTATGAATGGTTTACTGTTTAGAAAAAAATAAAAGTAAATCTGGTAAATCTGTTTGTCCATTTGTATGCCTGCCTGTCACTGCTTTCCTATTTATCCGTTTGTATACCTTTCTGCCTCCCTGAATCGCTTTTCTGTCTGTCCTACCTCTGAGATCCTCTTCTGTTCTGCTGTACCTGGCCAAACTACATATTAGTACATCAATTTTTTCATGATTTTGGTGACTTCGTGAAAAATGTAGTGGGCAGTACTTTTGCTGACACCAAACCTATTATCGAAGGCTGAAAACTTCGCTGGATTGACTAAAGTCCAAATGACCAACAGAAGTTTTTTTTCTGCCAAATGCTTAACGCGTTGAAATAGGTGCGATGCTTTTAGCTGAAGCAGAATCTAAAATTAAAAGAAAAAAAGTTTGATATACCAAACGAATTAAAATTATATTTACCTTAAAGGTAGCCTTTTCCATGTGGAAAAGCTTCTTTCATTCATCCAGTGTACATGTTTGTTTATGAATTTTCATAGCGTGCTGGGACTTTATTTCCTATAAATAAATAAAAATTAACCATAATGTAATATCATAAACTAATAATCAAATTTCCTCACGATTCCATCATTAAAATGAAATCAAAATGAAAAATTGTTCCGATATAATTTGCACACAATTCCTAACCGATACATTGATAACATTTTTAATCATGCTTCAACATATCTAATTTCGATTAAATGTTTTTTATTATTTTAAAACTATAAATAACTGTGAGTGCTCGCACCCAAAAAATTACCAAAATAATAATAAATCATGTCACGTGAAATGTATCTTAAACAATGTTTCGTTTGGTTTTTGTCATAATAATTTTTTTTTATATGTATATTTTATCAGAAAACGAGGTGTTGCTGTTTAAAATATGAATGAAAATATATAAAAATTATAGTGAATAATTTAGCAATAAATATACGTATTTAAATATTATATTGATAGAAAAAATGTGAGTGTGTAATAAGATGAAAGAAATGGTCAAAAAATTAAAAGACATAAAACATTGATGTGCTTGGACATTATTTGATTTTTTATGATTATGAAGGTAGATTTGGTGTCTCGTGTGAAAATTTAATGATTAAATTTATATTTTTTTGTTTTAACAACGGGAACGGCTTACTTTTACTTTTTAAAGAAAACGTATTATTTTTATGAAAAATTATTTTTTTTTTTGTAATAAAAAATCATTTCAGGAAAATTCCGCTAAAGAATCATATCAAGTCAAGGCCAAATTATTCTATTTTTATTTTTTTTGAATTGTAAGCATATTTTAATTTCATAGTAATTTATTCAATCAATAAAATTGATACCTTGAATGAAATTTTTATGATTTATATAATATAATCAAATGTAAGCCACCTGACAGAAAGTGATAATTTTTGTAAATTTAACATTTTTTTTTTAATATTCACAAGCAATTTTATGTTCAAATTTTGGGTGTGTAGCATTTTTCTGTGTGAATTTTTCATTATTTTGATTATCAATTTGATGTGTCTTCGCTTTTTATTTAAATGTATATTTTTATGAGTGATAAGAAGACGTTAATCATAACGTGTGGTCTTTAAATTTATGAATTCTGTTCAAAAGTGTGTATTTTTTGAATTTGCGTTAATAAATATTTATATGTTAAGGTTAGCATGCGACAAAACAAAATAGAAAAGACATAGAAAGTTAGAAGTAGAAAAAGAATAAACAGGAAGAAGTAATAACGTGGTGGCTTAACGACGTTAACGTAAAATTCTTTAAAAAAATATTCTATAAAAAAAAATTATGAGTAAAATTAATTATAATGGTTGTCGAAAATTGGTTCAGGACAATACAAACCTTTGATGATTCCATTGCAGGGTGGGAAACTTGGATAAGGATTTCTCAACAGGAACAGTGTAAAAACGGACGTAACGCCGAAGATGTAAGTATCGCTAGGTGGGAAATTTTTGACAATGCAAATGACATATCACATAACGACGGGGCCACCATAAGTCAACAGACTACCATGGGTAGGTCATTTGGCACGAATGAACCCCGACCGAGCCCCAACTGCGCTATTCCGAAACGATTCTAAAGGCCCCCGAAATTTTGGACGCTATAGGGAAGGTGCATTGATGACATCCAACAAGACCTGCGATAATTACGGGTGCAAAACTGGAAACAGCAGGTGCGAGATACAGAAACTTGAAATGGTATTCTTCAATAGACCTAGTCTAAAAAATGGACGTGGTGCCGGAGAAGTAAGTATTGCTAGGTGGGAAATTTTCTTACATCAAAATGACATGTCAAATAATGACGGGGTCACCATGAATTCATTTTAATTGTTATTGAGCAGCTCATTTAAATAAAAACGTCAGGTCTGTGATTCTTCATAATTTTTTCATTTCTTACATTTAATTTATTGAAACACGATCGTAGTGCAAGTACACACACATTACATAATAATAACAAACATAACTTTCAGATCGGATATAGACGTGAGAAATGGCATGTGGAAGCAATATTCTGTTATCTCTGTAATAAACATTCATTCACATTTGTACAGATCAATATTATTCAAGAAGAATGCTTCCTTTAGAACAGGTTACCTTGATATTCACGCCAAATTAAATTCATAGCATCAAAGAACGGTACAACGCAATACAGTGTACAATTTTTAATCACACAAACAAATTAACATTATTATTATTATTTATATGTATGTTACTACAATTTATATCCTGTGTTTTGATGAAGAATGGAAGCAAATAAGATTTAAAACAGAATATCAAAAAAGGAAGTATTTTAATGATATATCGATACATATACGGTTAAATGTGCTATAGAATGACATTAAATAACGCATCTTATTTTTATTTTATCGTCTTTCTTTTAATAACATTACACATTTCTCGATATATGTGTAGTAAGACTTTTACTATAACACGTTCATTCATTCATAAAAATCAACAAGAATCTTCAATATTGAATTAATACACGCGCGTATATTAAAATTATAGGAAAAGGTATATGATCTGTTCTGTTATTTTGAGGTGGGTGCGATTCAGGTGCGAAGCATTGATTTGGACAAAAAAAAATAATAGAAACAATTTATCTGACAAGTGGGGTCAGCTGGGAAAAGAGTTTGGTTTACTCTGAAATCGAAGTCTGGACTTAAATAATTTAAGAAAAAAAATTGAGAATGAGTTGAGCAGAATTAGTCAATTTTACAATTTTCCAAGAAAGTTCCAATCAAAATGTGGTTTGAAGTTCCCAATGCGCAAACAAACAAAAACCCAATCTGCACATTTTTGTAAACATTTCAATAAATTGCAATGCTCTTTTAAAAATGATTTCATTTAATGTTAACGACAAAGACATCACTGATGTTGCTGCATCAAGATAATGACATGCAAAAGACATAAAATTAATCAAAAATTGTCGTTTCTTTACATTATTTATCGTAAATTTACCGAAATTAAGTTACTTTTTCCATGCTCCATTGATTTTTATGATTTACTATGTCGGGAAGTCTTGTTTCAGTCTAAAAAAAAGTAAGACAAAAATTACAAATTTCACATCAGTGTATCACAATTTCCCTACCTCTAATCATTTTTAGTTAAATGCCCAGCAGTCTTAACGTTAAATTATTACATAACACACAAAATACTCCAAATTCCATTATAAACCTTTGAATTCCTCGACTATGTACTTGTACTTTAATTATCTTGAGAAACAGTATCATTATTTATCGTATTAAGTAAAATCCAAATTAAAATAGGCTGCAATTATGATTAAATGAAATATTTGGTGATGAGATATTAAAAATTAAATTAATAATGAGTAAAAACTATTCCAAGGTATCAATGTTGATATACAATGAGAAAAGTGCAGTAAAAAGTATTTTGTAAAAAATTTTGTCTCTTCATTTCTATGTTTAAAGGGACTTAATTGAGATAATTACACTTAAGTGCTTAGAAATAAAAAATTAAATAAAAATAATGTGAGTACAAATCAAAGTTAAATATTAGATTAAATTTAATACGTTTGAATTTGACTTGAATGAAAAGTTTTACTAAGGTATGGTAAATAATTGTCAAATGTGTAAGAGATAATTGTTTCTGAAAAGATTATTAAAAGATATCTTATTATTATTTTTATTTTCATTTTAAAAGTAATGAAATGGTAACGATGAAAGAATTTCATTCAAGAAAATTTACTTGGCTTTAATTAAAAATACAAGAAAAAAAAATGTTTTATATGTTTAATTAGTCTTTACGTAACAAGGAAATGAAATGGAATCAAATTAAGAGGATTTACCGTTTTTTTTAACTCTTTCAGGACGCCTGGTGACGAAGACCTTAACAGATCCCAGCTCACTTTATTGCTTCTTCCAGTGAGCGTTTTGAACGCTATACTATCAAAATAGTGGCGGATTGACCATAAGGGCAATCTGGGAAATGCCAGAAAGGCTGCAGTCGATCATCTTGTAAAAGATAAGTTTAGCGTAAATTTTAAAGAAAATCATACAGAATGCCAGGGCCGTTAATAATTTTCGATCCGCCCCTGAAACCATAGTATTTAACAGCATATGTCAAACCACCACCATCGGACCTTATTTCTGATCCTGTCATAATGAAACAGTTGCATCTTTAGGCATTTTGAAAAAAAATTTGTTGAAATTTAAATTTTTTGTCAAATTTGAGCAAAGCAATGAATACCCTCCTGCAAGCTGGAAATACCACGTGGATGAATTTGCACAAAAGGCGCTATACATTGTGTGTGTGCTGGTAAAAACAGTGTCCTATTTATATGACATTTCAATTCAAAATGTGTTATAAAATTTATTACTACATTAAAATATTGTAATAATAATTCAATGATAAGACAAAGAAATGACAATAACCTTCACCTACCAATGAAAATGTAAACACAAAATTGATAAGAAATTATTAGTATTCACATAAATTTACACTTACCTTGTAATAACTTCATTTAAATATAGTTCTACCTAAATCGTTTTTCAGTTTACATATTAATTTCAAAACATGAAGACCTTTGCCATATTAATTTTTATTCTTTATACAGCAAATTTTAGTTTTGGATCTCCTGCCGAACCATCACACGATTACATGTATGCCGAACCTGAACAAGATCCACGTTGCATGAAGGAAAGTAATTTTGGTGGGCCAATGATGATTCATCATGACACTGATTGTTCTCGATATTTCATGTGCATGGATGGACTTGCCTATGAAATATCGTGTCCCACTGGAAAATTTTGGAATCGGAAATCTCACACATGTGAATCATTTGATGAAGCTCGATGCAGTGAATTTTATTAAGTTCATAAAATAAAGTGAAACAAAGATGAAATGAAATATTTTATGATGTAAATTAATTAACATTTATCATTTGAAAACATCATCATCGTGTGTGTTACGTTAAATTAGTTATTTGCAAGGCTTCTGAACTTAATTTCAGGGTGCTTTTTGAACAAATTGAACTAAATTTTTGATATGTTTACATTCCATGACTCTAAAAGCACCTTTAAATCCTTCATTTCTAAATGTATCAAGTTAAATTTTTGCAAATACATGACAAAACTTAAAAAAAAAATTAATAAAACCTGACATTAATTAATTAAATGGCGTCCAAGGTGATAACAATACGAATAAAGATATAATTAAGACGATACAAATTCTTATGAAACAAAAAAAAATATTCTCTGTTTGTATGTTTTGTATGATAAATGTTCACCCATCAACGAGATTAATTGCATCCAAAATTTTAATGTTTTAATATCTTTTATGTTGATTTATATTAAAATTCAAAATAAACTATAACAAAGAAAAAATTAAATAAAAAAAGACAGAAGCAGTTAAATTTTACCAAGAAATCTTAAAAACAAATAACATTTTGGTGACAAATTCTAGTTTAAATTTTCATTTTTTTTTGCATGGAATTTAGCCATTTCAATTTAATTTGAGTTTCATTTTAAGAAAGGTCACAAATCACAATTTAACGACCGTGATTTGACAAAACTTGAGATTTAAGAGTTTTTTCCACGATGCTTCAATAAAAATTTGAAAAAAATTTCATAAAATATATTTTGAATTTATTTGATATTTAAATAAATAAAATAAAAATATAAACTTATAATAAAAAGATTATGATAATCCAATAAAAATGTATATTGAATAAAAATATATGATAAAAAAAAATCTATTAAGATTTGGATAATCCGCTTAATACAATAACGAACATTTTAGAGCATAATTTTGAAGCCTCCTTTTCTACGTTATTTACGCTCTCATGTTAAATTTTTTATTTATTTTTGCCCAAAAAAATAACAATAAATATCGTTAGATGGATGAATGCGAAGAATTTAATTGGTAATGTTATGAAAAATGCGCTTTTGGGGAGTACTATGAGGAAATTGACATGGGCACTGAACAGTGATGCCAATTCATTTGAGGATAAGATCCGAGATTGTTGAGATTTTAAGGTAAATTCTTAAAGCTCTTAAAAAAACACCTTCGCTTTACAATATTTTAATTTATATAAGTAGCGAGGGGCAAGATTTTCAAAATATTGGAAGTTCTCAATGAATTCCAAAAATCACATCATTTTCCGATGTAAAATTGCCTTCTAAAACCGATAAAAAAATAAAATTTGGGGGTCCCCATACAAAAAACTTTGCGACTGACCATTTTAAGGAATTTCGTGTTATTGAGGGCTTTGCATCATGATTCATAAAAAAAATTATACAATTTAAATTTATTTTTGAATTTTTTATGTTTTAATTGGAAAGTTGAGATTTTTCTAACCTATTTTAAGTATCTAACCTTTTGTAGATCAAAAGTTACAAGTATTTTTGTTTTATGGTATGAAATTTGTTCAAAGAGGTCAGTTAAACAATTTTAATTGATTTTTCAAAGAGATTTTGAATTTTGGTCAAAATGTAATGAATTTACGAAAAAGATCGATAGTTTATTTGGCAAAATTATAGAAAATTCTGTAATTTTCAACTTTTTCTCGCATTACTACAAAAAAATCATGAAAAAACTCGACTTTTTGGCTAAAACTCTCGTTTTTCAAAAAATGGTCATAACTTTTGTTCTAAGAAAGCTAAAGAAGAGTTTAAATACTTAAATCGCATTAGCAAATTCTCACATTTTTGATTTTAATACTTAAATATATCTAGATGAGGACTTTCATGATGCAAATTGATAGAAAAGTTCAAAAAACTTGAAAATTAAACCGAAAATCGGCCAGTCGCAAGTTTTTTTGTATGAAGACCCCCAAATTTTATTTTTTTATCGGATTTAGAAGCCAGTTTTACATCGGAAAATGATGTGATTTTTGGAATTCATTGAAAACTTCTAATATTTTGAAAATCTTGCCCCTCGCTAATATAAGCTTTAGGCAACACTTATGCTCATATGCTCTCCGATCTCTCGAGATTGCTGGAGCCAAAATCTGCATCTGTGCCAAAAAATAAAATATGGAGGAATACAAAACAAAATTGGATTGAAAACCTTTGATCAACAGCACAGATATGAAACAAATTAGTTCGTCAGATTTCCAATGATGAAATTTTTCATCACACAGTCTTTTATTTACGCCAAAATATACAAAATCTGAGGGACAATCAGAGGATCAGCACACCGAAGGTCAGAACTTCTGTGGAAGGAAGACAAATCTCTTCCACCGGCTCCATAGTGTTCAACTAGTTGCCTTTGGACGTCAAAAGAATCACCAACACTTCAAAGTTCAATCATTCAGCCGAAAAGCAGTTGAGCTCAACAGAATCCATTTAACATACATAATATGGTCTCGTTCATGATGTTTCAAGTTTTGATAATTCTCAAATGGTTTTTGTGTTATAGTTATTTTTTTCCTTGAGCCTTGTCTGAGGTGAGATCTAATTAAAAGGTCCGGGGAAGAGGTATGACAGCCTGGTCTTGAAATCCTAGGTCTTAAATAACTCATGAATGATTCCTTGATAATTGCTAAATAACTTTTTGATAACTTTTGAATAACTTCTAAAAGACTTCTAACTAATACTCGAGTGCTCGAAACTCACAAAACTGAATTGAATCTATCTGAATCCTGTTTGAGCTTCGTGGGTGCTCTAAATCACATAACCTAGCTTCCATAATGTTTCATTAATCTAATATCTTTTTGTTTTTAACTTAGCATACTACTTAATTGCCCAATACCAGCCAGGGGGTGAATAAGGATTACACTGACATTGGGTTAACACTATACTATTGTAAGGGACATTAATTAATACTCCAGGTTCGATTAAAATATTTGGTAAACTTTATTAAGACACACGTCCGATCCCGACGAAGGTTCTCGACTAAAGGGAATGAGTGACGTCTTGTCACTTGTCATATGAAAGGTGTTCCCACCTTACACTATAACGAAAACGCTGCCATGGCATGCCATCAAAGCTTAGACTTCCTTACAGATTAATTTTAGATTAGATATTGAGTGCTTTACTGTACTTTAAGATCTATCTCGTTATAACGAAGTAACCCTGGTTTGGGTGCCAGGTCACAGCAATGTGCATGGCACGATCTGGCTGACATATTTGCTAGAAGTGGCAGTGAGTATTTTTCCAGTTATGATTCCATCATAAAAGTGAAGATCTCTGTCCTGCTTACCTTTTTGAGAAGGTGTGGTCACTTTCCTGAACTGAACCAGGTTGTATCTTTATATTTGGTTCCTTCTTCATCAGATATGATGCTTAATGGATATGTACAATGAATCCGTCAGTAGGTCTGAGTACTGGTTCGCTTCTGTTGGGACCGCCATAGAAATCTAATCTGAAGGTTCATCAAAACGCGCTTACATTTAACATTAACAATCCTTGTTACAGTTTTCAACAAGGTGTGCGTAACTTAAAATGTTTATGTCAAAAAAAATTGCACATAAATAATAGTTAGAGATGCATCTTTTTTTTGGGTAGGTCAAAACAAAAATCACTTTTAATTTCTTTGATATTTTTTTATTTTCCAAGCGTATTATGTTTAAGGGGTGTGAATTTGTATATGTGTCGATTTTTTTATTGTCTTAATCAAACCCCACGCAAATATTTTGATATTTTTTTTGATTAAATATTCATCAAAAATTTTTGTGACAAAAGCTTAGAGGACTTTAGTTTTTTTTTTACCTCTAGGTTGAAAGGTTAAACTTTTTGTATGGATTTTGGGATTATTTATTGAAATCGTGCGAAAAATTACTATTTCCTATTTTTTTGATTTGATTGCTGCTAATCTACTGTTAAAATCCATGATTTATTGCAATGGAATATTTTATCATGCCTTTCTTCGTCATAATTTTTAATTTTTTTTGTTCAATTTTTTTCATTTAATATGTTTGTTCTGTATGTAAATTCATATCATTAAAAAATTGTAGTATCATGTTAACATTAACAACATTCAGTGTTAAGTTGATAGAAAAAGTTGAGACATATCTCAAAACAAAAAATTTTAAAAAAACTTAATTAACATCCTTTCATTTTTTGTAGTGTAACTTGTAACTTATCTGTGTATTTTAACTTAAACTGGATTTTTTTTGTAATTTCATATTAAAACAGTTAAAATTTACTATCATAAGATCTCATTTTATTTTTATTGCACTTCAATTTCATTGCCTACATTTTCATCTAAATATTTTATTTCAGATTCAAGATTAATTTTCCCGATTTTCTTGAGATGACGTTTTTCGTGGATTTCTAATTTATGTTTCCCTACAATTTGGGTGTTGCAATAACGACATTCCATCATTTTGGTGTGTTGCAGCTCGTGTAAACGACATGAATGGAGATTTTTGAAGGATTTTCCACATATGTTGCAATTAAAGGTTTGAATTTCATCTAAATTAGGATCAGGAGACTCGATAAATGTTAAATTCGATTTCAACAGTGGACTGGTAACATCATGCACGTTCTTCCTATGAACTCTCAATGAATTTATATTTTTAAGAGTCAAGTTACAGATATCGCATAATACGAGTGTTTGAGGTTGTGATTTCCTTTGATGCACTTGACGCATGTGAAGTTTAAGGTTTTCGAGGAAATCAAACATTTTTGCACAAATTTCACAAATAAAGTGCTTGGAATTCACTTGATTTTGGTTGAGGTGTTTTGTGATATGTCTAAGGAGTGAATCTTTTCTTGAAAATGTTCCTTGACAAATGTCACACGTGAATTTAATGGTTTCAACTTCCTGAGTATTTAAACGATGATATTTCTTTTCATGGTTCCTTCGTTTATGAATATGAGTGAAGGACTTTTTACACAATTTACAGGTAAGTTCACCATCTTGATGATTTTTTTCATGGGTGGCCAAATTTGATGCCAAATCAAAGCCACGGGAGCAAAATTTGCATTGAAATTTCTTTGATTTTTCAACAATTTCACGATGAACTGCACGTTCGTGCTTAGATTTGTGAAGGTGATTCGAAAATAACTTTGAACAGAATTGACAATGAAATGGTGGTGGGTGCGCTCTTCGGTGGTTGGCTCGTTTTTGACTGAATTTTCCTAGACATAATTTTTGGTGATTTGATCGAAAATGCACTGCAAATGATCCCAAATCTGCATAAAATTTATCACAGCACTTGAAATTTGATCTCAATTCAAAACGATTTTGTTCCTTTCGGACGTCAATACGATTGTCAACCCTCGGTATTTGAACATTTAATATCTGAAGAGCGTCAGGAATCAGAATGCAATTCATTTGAATCGTAAAATTAATTTTTAATCACAAAAATATTTGATTTTATTCATTTTTTGTTAATTCAAAAAAAATATTTGTTTTGGTTTTTGTTTACAAATATCACAATGAACACTCGTGTTTGCAACGCCACCTAGTGCCGTTTTTCAAAGGTAAGTGAACAAAATTTTCATTCGATGAAAAAACCCAATTGAATCAACATCAAATAAGTAAAAGCATTAAAAAATAAAATGTTTTAATCAAATTTTAACTGTATTATCGTGTAATTTCAAGGCATACGAGGTTGAAGCATAAAAATATTACATTTAAACAGTGTGTCGCATTATCGGACTAAGATCTGAATCGATTTTTGTGTGTGGAAAAAAAATCTATTATTCAACATGACAATGAATTACATGAATCTTGTGCTAATTAGTGTAATTTTGGGTATTTCAGCTGTGCACTGTCTGGAACTCAAAGGCGAATATGACCAAAAAGGGATTTACAAGGTGTATAACATCAAAACTCCGTTTAGCTTGAAATGTACTGCGGATGAGTTGGTTGAAATTGCCTGGTTTAAAAATGATTCGGAAATCAAGGCCAATGATCATTACCAGATTGAAGCGACTAAAGACAAGAAGGCCAAAACAACAACAAGTGTTCTGAGTATTCAGAAGCCGTTGAATGATGATGGTGGTGATTATTATTGTCGTGTTGTGAAACAAGATAAATCACAAAAATTCATGGTAATTGGAAATGTTGCCGTTAAATTGCCAGCACATTTCGCGGTTGTTGAAGGTGAGAAGCTCAAATTGCATTGCATTGCTGTCGGATATAAACCGACCATAAATTGGATCTTACCGGATAATGTGACTATCGAAGATGGGGCGATCGAGTCAGATGATTCACGGATTTCGGTTGAAAGTGAGGGCGATATTGAAGGAAATGTGTTAGTAATTGATCCAGCTGATCGCAAAGATCGTGGTGAGTACATTTGTGAAGGTCGAAGTGCTGATGAAACTCTCTTCCGTGACATCAACGACGGAAAACGGGTTGTGACAAAGAGTTATGTTCGTGTTAAGGACAAACTCGCAGCATTATGGCCATTCATTGGAATTTGTTCGGAAGTCTTTCTTCTGTGTGCCATTATCGTGATCTACGAAAAACGTCATGCGAAAAATGCCGAATTGGATGACAGTGATACAGAACAAAGCCCTGAACAAAAGAAAGGCGATGTGCGTCATAGGAAATAATTCAATGATGATGAAAAACATTTAATTCAAATTTAAATTATTATTAGATTGATTTACTCAATTAGCACGCGCACTGTTATCAAAACATATATTCGTTTATTTAATTAGCACATTCAAAGATATCAAACAAGTAAAATCACATCGCAACAAAACATGAATCTCTCCATTTTATTTGATTTTAAATGTCAGCAACATTTTACGACTTAAATTACAAAAAAAAAAAAAATGAAAAGCAATTTTGTGTATAATTGATAAGGAACTTCTTACTCTTAAAAAAAATGATTGGTCCAAGACCATCAAAAAAATATTCAAAACAAAGTTGAATTACTTGCCTATAAAAAATTTCCCTGTAGCCAAAGATTTTAGATGCCATATTCCCATGTTTTATTCTTATTATTATTAGAATTAGAGAACAAAAAATCTTAATTGGATTCCATTTAAAAGTATACTAACAAAAAAATAATTAGGATAAAATTTATTGAAATCTCATATCTGGTAATTAGTTAAAATTTTAAGTACTTAAAAAAACCCCTCTGATTGAGATAGTTACTAAATTATTGAAATTTAACGAAAATAAAATTATATTACTCATTATATGATGAATCTCGAAATCTATGATAAAATAATATTTAAATATGTAATGTTCGAAAAAAAGTTATTTAGAAATAAAAGTTTGTTTTTGCTGAAAAATAATCACGTGGTTTTTCAATGCACTGTTTTCAGGAACGGACTTAGAATTCTTTTTCTAGGAAAATTGGGACACTAATATGGTTAAAAGCAAAATTCATCAGTAGAAACATATTATTCGTACAAATATCAAAACTGAGGCCTGACCCCCCCTTGTGCTCCTCCTAAATCCGGCCCTCACTATCACGGACCGTTCGTCAGAGTGACACTGAGTCCTTTTCAGACTTTGATCCTTAACTTTAGCCTGGTGTCAATCACTTATTTTTATAAAAATATGAAACTTTTACTTTGCAAGTACCAAGAAATAATGTAAAAAAGTGTTCGTCGGCCGCAGCCCCTAAAAATTAAGAGATTTTAAACCATTTTCAGCCTGACATGTTACTGGCATGACTAACATTTTACAAGCTTTTTGTTCAATGGTCCAGACTACATGAAAACACATTTGTTTTAAATATTTTTATATCTAAATTTATCTTCTACTAACTGTCAAAATTCGTGGTGGTAACATAATCGCAGTCTCTTTCATAACGGTTCCCGGTGGTGGCAAATCAAATTCTTCATGAAATTTCATAATGTGTCGCCTTAGCACTTGAGTTGAGGTTCCATTGAAATCACAACACGGACACTGAACTCGATTACCTTGATGAATTTGTGAAATGTGAGCTCTTAATTTTGCTTTGGTCTTGTACGTCTTTGGACATTGAAGGCAAATGAAGGGTCTGTCGTTTGTGTGAACAATGTAATGTGATTTAAGGATGTCTAAGGATCCGAATGCTTGGTTACATTTTTCACAAATGTAGGGTCGATCATCTGAAATTGAAAGAATTTTAATAATTTAACGATAATTTAAATGAAATGAAGTTACCTGAATGCCTTTTAATATGCCTTCGCAGTAGAAATTCTTGTTTTGTTTCAAAGTCACACAAATGACACTTCTGCATGGTCGTGTCTATAGAATGATATTGAATTATATGGTATTTAAGTCCTGATATACTTTTATACTGGGCATCACAATATTCACATGCATGAAACGATTTTTCCATATGCAAACTTTTCATGTGACTATAAAGGGCACTTTTTGTTTTACTCTTCCATTTACAAATATCACACTCAAATTGTGCTTTCAATCCAATATGGACCGCTTGAATGTGCTTATCTAATCGTAATTTTGTTGGCTTTACAATTCCACATACAGGACAAGTATATTGATTTACTTTACTGGTACCCATCTGGTCTTCATCCGCATGAAGTGCTTCATTGTAATCAGTGTCCATTGAATTTGATTGGTAAATTTCCTTGTCTTGTAAAACTTCTTCCATAACAAAATCTTTCGAACTCTCATATTTCACTTCAACGATTTCAAGTTGCTCCTCAACAGGAAGTTCCTCAATAACCTCAGATGCATCAACTTCAATTAAATAATCTTGTTCCGATGGGTCTTGGAATTTCCAGTTGGCGCCATTTAAGAGATTTTCAAGGATTTTTTGTGTATCATCGAGAATTTCCATA
The DNA here is from genome assembly GCA_900002565.1 of Culicoides sonorensis. Taxonomy (NCBI): domain Eukaryota; kingdom Metazoa; phylum Arthropoda; class Insecta; order Diptera; family Ceratopogonidae; genus Culicoides; species Culicoides sonorensis. The sequence continues at coordinate 28,098 of LN483676.1, read as the reverse complement.
AATTTGTTTATTTCAATTAGGGATTGACAACAATTAACACACAAAATTTGGGGTGATTGAAGAATTTCGTGGTATGTGAAAATCGTTGATAGCATTTCTTTGAAAGATTTTCCATTTGTAGCGATATCTCCGAGATTTATTTGTTCAGAAGAGTTCAATTCTTTAAGACAAACTCGACAAAGAGATTCAAGTGATGTTGTTTTGTTCATATCCGAGCTTTACTTACATCAGATATGATTTTTTTTTTGTTGATTTTATAAATACTGTTTTTGTTTACATTTGATCGAATCGAGTTGATTTCTACTCGATTTTCATTTGTTTTTATTGAAACGTCAAGTGCATAAAAGATCTATGTTTAAGTTAAGACATTTGTGACGCGCTTTGTTCGATAATTGTTGAGATTTATTTTTTTTTGTTGAATTTTGGATTATGAATACGCTGAGTCAAAATAAACGAAGGAGACGTAAATTTGAGCATTTTTCCAATAAAATCCAGAAATCAAAGTAGGATTTAAAAAAAGAGTATAGCGTCATGGCATCGAGGTCATCAAAATGAAAATTTCTGTTTCTGAACTTAGAATTTTCTTACAAAATATGTCAGTTAGCAAGTCACTGCCATTATGGAGGAAAATTTGTTGTTTTAGGTTACTTGCAGTATCCAAATTATTCGTTTTAGCCTTTCAGAATTTGCCTCTTACTCGTTCATGTTTATGGACTTTTTTTCTCGTTTTGTCGCATCTAATTCGGGCCAAATTCATTAAATAAAAGTATTACTTCAATCTGACGTATTATTTAAATCATAATTTGAAGTACTTCTGGAAAAGTAAATTTCAGACAGTACCCAAACCAGTTCTTGATACGAGTTTACCATTATCTGCATTTCTTCTTGATGATTTCTGAAATTGTGGTAAAATCATTATCATAAACCATTAATATGCAAAAAATCTAGTTTGATTAATTGCTTTTAATGATATATACAGCACACTTCCTTGAATTGTCCATCATCTATTAAAATTTTTAAAATAATACATTCTCGTCATGTGTGTTCAATGAGTGCAACATCAACAACATCCTTTATATTTTTTAAATGGTTAAGATCTTTTTTTTAAATATTTTTTCCGTATGATGTCTTAATTACAAAAGCAATTAGGAAAATTTATATTACAGTTGATGCACATCACATTATTTTTTCAAGTAACAAAGTGCAGATAGAATAATAAATGAACGTTTATTTATGATTTTTTAAATCAGAAAAAAATGGAAAGGAAAAAATTGAGGAGAGATAATGCACCTTTAAGCGTTTCAAATTGAATAATTATAAAATAATAGAAGATTTATCAATTTTCCTGTAAATCTGTAAATAAAGTTAATACCTGGAAAGTAATTTATTTACATAACACACACACACACACACACACACACACACTCATATAACCATAAAACCACTTTGATGCTACTTTGAAGTGTGTTTGCCACATTTTGCTTTTACTTTTTCCTCTGAGGCATTAAATCTCTGCAATTTGGATACAATTTATATTGAGGAGGAAAAAAATAAAAAATAAAGAAACAAAGAAGAATATCATGTAACATAAAATGGATAAACTAATTACCGGCAAAGAAGGTAAGAGTAATTAGATTTTAACCTTTTACAAGAGACGAAGCTTGTTTGTTTTGAAAATATGTATTAATTTTATTTTTTTTTTGCTCTTCATCAATGATGAGGAATAAGGAGAATGTGTGAGATAAATGCGATAAATTAATAACAGGATTAAAAACAATATTTCCTGTATAATGATAAAAGTTAATTAATTTTTTGTAACTTTTTTCTTTCTTCTTCTAAATACCTTTCAAAAACAGATTTTTTCTCTTAAAAGTACAAAATTTCAAAGGATTACCGTTACTTGGAAATTTCATTCCTTCAAACATTTAGAAAATTTAAAAAACTTTCTTTTCAATGTCACAAGAAATTAGATTTCAATTTACATTTAAAAAGTTTTTTCTTGGAAAACAGTTTTAAAATAAAATTAAAATTAAAGAACAAAGGAACCGGAAATGAGCATCATTTAATTACGTCGTAATTAGGAATTTTATTTAATTTTTTAGATTACAATTTGATCTACCTTGTAAAAATCATTTTATTTGAATTGAATCGAATTGAAAGTAATAAGTTTCAAATCAATTATCAACATTTTCTTATTTATAAAATAAACAGAAAAAAGTAAATTTTATTTTAAATTAAAAGCTTTCATGAAAAAATGCGCTTTTGGCACCGGGTCCATTCATGGCAATAAAAACATTAATAAGAAAAGGGAAGGTGCAAGAAAAACGCCTCGCAGTGCTAGGTGATTCATCTCGCAAACTTGGACTTTTTTTTTCGTTCTGACTAGGTCTCAAATACAATATTGTCCAGAAGGCAAAAGATGCTCAGTCGAATTACAAGGAAGCCATTAAGAAGCTTGATGAATAGTTCAAGCCAAAGCATCATGTAGTTTTTACCAGACATAAATTTTGGAATTGAAATGGGATTGAGAAGGAACATTTAATGAGTTAGTTATTAAGATGGAAGAAGCTACTAATCACTGTAGGTTTGGAAGAAATGAAACAAAAAGTGCGATGGTTGATAAATTGTTGATTATGGTGTCTAAAGGAAAATTGCTACAAAAAGAAGACATGACGTTTGATGGAGCTGTAAAGATTGTGAAAGCTCATGAGGCTACAAAATATTAGGCAAAATAATTGTCTGGGAAAAAGCCTTTACAATTTAATGTAAATACTGTAAACCAAATATATCGTGGAGAATGTTTTGAATGTGGAAGTTATTCACACATGGCTGATGATTCAAGGACCAGTAAGAATGTAATTAATGAAAATACTTGTAATATGATGTTATCAAATGGATTTAAGCCTGACTAAACCTTTTGGCTCTCAGTCGGGCACATTAATTCTTATCATCAGAAGGCCTCAGCTTCTTATCATCCTAATTAGACTCGCTATTTTTCTAGCTTATAACTAAAACTGAGCAGCCGGAAAAAATGGCATTTGAGATTATGTGCAATGCCAGACCCTTTAAAACTTGACCAACTAAAGTGCACTTTTATTTCCTTTAAATCAAATTCGCTTTAATTTTCTTTATTTCCTGTCTAAAAAAAGGAATCGTATTGAATTTTCCAATACCGAACAAATAAATCCATTCACTGTAATTAAGCAAATTACTCTAATCCACTTAACTTCATTTTCATGTACATTTTCTCAAATTGTAGCATACCATACCAACTTCGTCAAATATCCGATTTAGATACAAAATGTCCTGGTAAGCCAAATTAAATTATTTGTAATCTGTCCGTTTTTCCTATGAATACACTGCCACACTGGTAGTAAATATAAAATGAAATTAGATAAGATATTTATACGATACGTTTGTGACTGTATGTATTATTTTTGAAAAGGTAGTGTTTGATTATAACACATAATATGTCTGTAATTGTACGTGTTTTTGTGTGTGTGGAGGGAAAAATATTTAATTCATATTGTGGGAAGTTTTAGGAATATAATTACATGAGAAAATGTAATGAATATTTTAATTAATTATTTTAGCATATAAAGTTAATTATTTGTGTTTTGAATTTAAATTTTAAATGTCGTGGGTTTCAAATAGGAAGAGATTATCTAATTACCTTGAGGTGCTATTATTGATCAATTTTCCATTCAAAATTCCTGAGTATCATATCTCTTTAAAGTTATTTAAAAATTTCATTTCCATTTAACATATCTCTTTGAATGAACACATTTAACATCGTAATCTATCTGTGTCTCCTTTTGTTTGGAACCTTAAATGACATATGCAAAACACATAATTGGGTATAATTCTCCTATTTTCTACATTCTACCTTTTAAATAAAATCCACTGACTAACCAAGAGACCGGACATGAGAACAAACACGATGAGACAACACACCAACACACAGTTATTTAGAGACAGGCTTTTAAAATGTGTGTTTGTAGTAACACAAAAAGAGAATCTTTCTTATATATGTGCGTCAAAATATTTAATTGGGATGTCATGACACTGGACATTTCTATTTTAATATGAATAAAATATGCATATTATAATAGAAAATGGAAAAAATGAAGATTTTATTGTTAAATCTGGGTTATATCTTGGAAAATTTCCCTTTTTTTCACTAAAAATCTAAAAAGACTCCCATTTAAAAAAAATCCAATTAATTAACTGATTTTAATTGTTAATTTTAAATGCATTTTCCTTATTTTCGTTTTTTTTTACATTGAAAAAATGCATATATTCAAAATACACTTTTAACATCCTATTCAACGTAATTTTCCCTTTGATGTCTTTCATGTTAATGAATAACTAACTAATAATAATAATAATGGTAGTTCCATAATAATCACAAAGCATCACATTATACGAGAGAGTCATGAGAATAAATATAAAAAAAAGGAAAAAGCATTCACTTTTTGTTTACGTATCATTAGCTAATGAACTTTTTTCCCCATTAACGTGGATTGAAATTGTTGTTAATTGTATTGATGATTTTATTTGATGCCTTTCATATAATATGAAAAATCTACATCTGTTTTTATTTTGTTTTGTAAACTATTTCATTTCATGTAATGGATGAAATCTGGACGAATACTCATAATAAGGCTTTTGGATGTTCTCAATAAAATTAGTGAGTTTAGGCCAAATAAAGGGAGCTGCATAAAAAAGTATTCAATTAGTTAATTATTTTACCTAGTTTTGATTTTTTTTTAACTGTAATGTGATTAAATTTTGATATAAATTCTAAAAAAGATAGTTTTTTTTATAAATTTTATTTGGAAGCAGACTATTTTCGTTAATTTGATTGGATTTTCTGTTTCAGGTAAAATTGAGCTAGAGAGATACTTTGTTTTCGATACAAAAATGTTGGTGAAGTTATGTAAGTATTAAATTGTATTTAAGTATCAAAATACTATGTACTTACAGAAAAATTACTGAATTTAAAATGTTATCGAATTTATTTTATAAGAACTGACCATCAGTAGTACTTAAAGTTTAGTGGTGAACGTATTGCATTTAATCTCGGAAACTATGGAATGCATCTCTCTTTGACTCCTTTTTGGTGTTAATGTAAGTCTAATTTTTCGTTTCGTCGGTCTTTTAGTATCATTTTAATTTGATAAAAGATGACCCAGTATTTCAACAGGATGGATGGTCCGGAGAAAGGGGATCTAAAACAAAAAAGGCATTTCTTTTCGGTGTTGGTGATGGAGGTACTATTAAAAATGCCACAAGAAGCGTCTTTTCCGCAATATTCATTGTGGTCTAACGTAGATGAAGGCACAGATTTTTTGCAATTATAAGTTAAGTTATTGCCCCTTAATTTCATATAAAAATATATCAAAAAAATTAAGATGGTGCGAGACATTTGTTTCATTTGCTTTATGGCATTAAAACACTACCCGAAGATGAATTCGAGATGATGTTTGCTACAAAACTTTTTTCATGTTGAGAATGTTTTATTAGCAATGTTAGTTGATGAAGATTTTCAAGTGAGGAAACTGATTGTTGAACAAAATATCAATATTTATAAAACCTTAACGTGCACATATTAACGAAAATTCCCAAACTTATTGGAAAACATTTGATTGGAAAAGAGTTACAGGTAAAGTATCAAAAAAAACACTAGAATGTTAGGAGTGTAGTAAAACTATAAGACGTGTAATTCATTAAATTCGTTCTAAATAATCATTTTTACTAATTTTTTTTTTTTAATTAACTATTTAATTTAATAATAGAAATTGATTTGAAAAGAATAATAGAATAGAATGTTTTAATACAAGGCAGTATTCATTTTGATGATAAGCATTAAGATAAGGTTGCATATAGCAAGTCCCAAAAACACCAAAAACCAATTTTTCATCAAGATAAATGAAAAACACGCAAGGATCAAAAATGAGAAAAAGCCCATCACTATAAAGTGTGAAAACATTTTTAGGGCGCATGGTCGCCAAACCAATATGACCACCCCAATAAGGCCATCATAAAAAATCATTATCATAACCGCTATAGCACTCCATCTTTTTCTGCATCCACATTTTTTTTAATTTGTTCCTCAGTCCAATTCAAATTGTTCATATCTGAGTAAGCTTTCGAGCTTATTTTATCGTAAGTGCAGTAGTTATAAACAAAAAAACATGTGGTAAAAATACTCAACATTCCAAGTATCAAGAAAAATCGTTTCTTTTGCTTGATGTGGATAGATGTTGTTTTGTTCATTGGTTATCTCCATATTATCTCGTTTATTTCCTTTTTTTTATATTTTCATATAAATTGATACTTGCAATTTTCGTTTAAAAATCTTCCAAAGAGGGTCATTTAAGAATCAGGAGCGTATCTAGCCTAATTTGCTGTGGGTAACTGGATGAATAAAAAACATTTATTAAAAATGATATCAAATATTTTAACAAATCCCTGGACAGCTTATTTGTGTTAGTTTTGAGAGTTTTTGCTTCAAATATATCTGAGAAGTAAGCCAAAGCTCTTGACAGATCACACTCTGGCTACTCTGTCATTTCTTTTTAAGTAAAAGAGGGAAGCATAATAAAATCAGTTATTTGACACAATTCCATGGAATTTTTATTTGTTTTTATTTTGTGGAGTTTGAATTTTAGAGTTGAGTATTTTATAAATCAAACCACCTGCTCACAAACCATTGTGCTTTTAAATCTCTTCATTTAACCATTGTGGGTTTTACAGGTCTTTCTTCGGTCATTGCATACTTCATTTTTGTACTTGTGCAAATGTAATGTCCATGAGATATCCTGTGACTACCAAAACATTAGTTTATAAGAATCATCATAATAAGTATAAAAAGTGTATATATAAAGTATCTGGTCATCAATTCCTTTCAATCGCTTATTCATCTAAATAATAATATAAAAGAGTCATCGATGAATGAAAATCAACTTGAATCAATAATAATAATAAGAAAAAAAAATAATAAACAGAGTAAAAAAAATTATAGTTCAATGATTTACCTCCTTCCATACAATGATTGAAGAGAACTCAAAGATTGTTTACATATTTCTATGTGTGTTTTTATGCAAATAATAGAAAAAAAACCAAAAAAATAGCTTGTTATAAATTTCTACCTGGTTAATTTATACGCACTGTTGAATTTTTTTGTTTCAATTTTATTACTTTTAAATATATTTTCCCTGAAATTTCCCTTGAAATTGAAAAAAAATATCATGATTGCTTATTATCAAGTTAATTCTCGTGAAAAAGATAAACAGTATAAATAGATTTAATCTGTAAATTAAATTTGAATATGAAAACACGACATTGTTGACATGTAAAATGAATTTGAGCATAAAAATCAAATTATTTCTTTCACAAAAATATGAATAAAAAGAAAACAACGAAAGATTCAATTAACTGAATAAAGTTTTAATATTAAGTCTAGGAACTAAATTCAAACGAGCGTGTATTTATAGATAAAAATTTTCTTTAATTTAAAATCGGGAAAGAAAACATTTTAATTTAATTAACGTTCAAATCTACGAGAAAAATCTTCATAATAATCATCATAAATTGTATGAGACACAAATTTGAAATGTAAAATTCAATTTATTCGATTGATTCTTTTGATATCAGTTACTTGCATACTATTTTCCCTATTTTAATGCATTAACATGGAAGAATGAACGTCTAATTAAATCTTTTCCATCCCATTAAAAGGAAATTTTCTTGAGATTTCTTTAAATATATATTTATAATTTTATATTCTTTTTAACCGTGTTCTCCATTTGAGTGAGAACCTTGAGTATTATTTTCACCTTTTCTTGTATATGATAATAAAAAATTATATATGAATTTATGTCTCAAAATAGGTTATAGCTTGTAAATTGGGATTAGATAATAAAGTGAATTATATGAATGTCATCGTAAAATATCACTAGACAATGTTCTTTATTCTTATCACAAATTTTCAGGTCAGCATAATTTTTTATTGTAATCGTCTCTCTCTCTTTATATCGTTACTCAAAAGTCAATGCACAAGATTGTAAAATATTACAACTTTAACTTGACTTTGGTATGGCGAAGAAGATCAACTTGTAGCTATGAAATAAGAATGGATACAGTTAAATTTTTGGTCATAAAATTGACCTTTCACGAGCATTGACGTGCTTCAACTTTCATTTCATTCACATTGCAAACAAAAACCAAAAAAAAAGACAGATGTGTACTTTAAAAATACCGAAGAACACAAAAATAAAAGATACAAACATAAAAATGCATGCTTCTGTCCGATGGTCGTCTAATTTTATATTTATTTGTTAATTTGATCACGTTATTGTAATAAATTTTCCTATTGAAATTGTATAGATAAGTGGTGGATGTGATGCAAAACATATAAAATGAGATAAAATTTTCTGTTTTTACTCTTAAAATGCATACATTTGAATTGGGATTGCCAAGAAATTTCTATTTCTAATTTAAAAACTGAAATGTCTTATCATAGTTTTTCAATCATCACCAGTGAGTCGCCAATATTTTATGATTCAATCATCACTTGTCCATCCTAGTTTGTTCTTGTCAAGTTTCAATGTTCGTATGTCACCTTTGCCTGACATTATTTGATACTTTTATGATTATTATCATGATTATTATTTCTATCGTATATCGTTAAATTACACAGACACACACATTCACTCTCCAGACGACACTAAAGAAATAAATGAATAAAATGAAACAAAAGGAAAAAAATATTGTAAGATATCCTAATACTTGCACAACATACACTTGTTAAAATGTCTCTCACAAGAAAAAGTTCATAAGATACTGTGTCAATTTTATAATTTTTCCTTCCAAAAATGTTTAACAATATTGTTTAACATAAACATGAATTTGTTTAAAATTTTATCATATGATTGTCATTCAATAGTCTTTATCACACGTAACTTGTTAAGTACAGATGAATAACTGATTATTTATAAATATTTCAATAAATTCAAATAGAAAAGCAATTTTTCTTGTAAATTTTATTGAATGGGGAGGAGAACGACATGGGTTTTGATGTCTATTCTTGTAACTAAACTTTTGAGAGATGTTTAAATGTTAAATATAAATTTTTAGTACTTCGTTCTAATTTTTTATGACAATTTGAATTTTATAGTGAGTCATACTATGAATTAGAAGTATATTTTGTGTTACGAAAATTCAGTATCTAAGGTGGTCTGTGGTCATTATGCTTACCTGGTGACGTGGAGCCAAGAGTTTTAATTTCGGCATGGTCCATGTTTCGCTTTTTTGTGAAGGAAAACACGAATCGTGAAGATAATTTGGTTTTACAATAAAAAATTAGGCTCCAGAGCTTTAAAGTTTAAAAGCGCTTTAACTCGTTAAGATACCGTTAAAAAACTTTGAAATGCGTTCTTACAATTCTTATGCATGCTAGATAGAGAAGCTCATGTTGAATTCAAATTTAAGAAGAAAAGCATTTCAATATTATGCTGACTGAAACTCGAGATTATGAGTAATTTTTTTAGGTTCAGGCTCAGATATTAGTCTCCAGAGCTTAACAAATTTGCCAATTTAACCAAAAGTTTAATACTGACCGAAAAGAAATCTTCAACTGCAGACCAAATTTTCAATGTTCGACTCATTTTGTAGAGAGGTAGGAAGTTTTATATCAACACACGCCATGCCACCTCTTCATCGACTTCAAAGCAGCGTAATTTTTTTTTGATCCATAAACACTCCCACGGTGAATATGAACATAAGTCTAGAAATTACTATGGGTCTCAGATGAACGATTCGGATGCTACGCGGTCTTAAAAAAATATCGTAAATACTATGCAAAACTTGTAAAAATGGATTTCATAATTCCCCTTATAATGAATATTTTATTTAGATAAGGACCTTTTTCGAATGAATTGATAATCATATTAAACAAAAAGTTAGCTTAATAAATAAAAAAACATTCAAGAAATTATTTTCTCAGTAATAGTATGCGATTAAATGTGAAATTCCCATAAAAGTTCATACGAGGTCAAATTTTTAATCTAAATTGTGATTTACTTGGAACTCAAAAAATTATCAACAAAAATAAAAAAAAAATATTCTTATTTATTTTGTATAAATTTGAAGAGCTACTGAATTTTTACTTATTCGTATTTGTTTTTTCAACTTGTGAAGACGTGAAATTATTTTTTATTTGATTTAAAAAAAAGAAAAATTGTTTTAAAGTTAAATTATGAGACATTTAATTTCAATATTATTTGTATTCGTGTGTTTCGTTTTCGTTTGCTTAGCAAGAGATTCAAGTAAAATTTTGAAGGATGTTTGTAAAAGTGATCCAAATTTAAAAAGTTTTTATAGGGCAAGCCAAGGATACGAAGAAATTGACGAAGATGCATTTAAGGATTGTAATGAATTAACTGAAATCTATTTATTTAACAATACTTGGCAAAAAATACCCCAAAAAACATTTAAACACAAAGAATTAAGTAAATTAATTGACTTATTTATACACGGTGGAAATATTCCAATTATGGATTTGGATTTTACCGATTTGAAAAAACTTTGGTATTTGGCGATGGATAATTTGAATATCAGTATTCTTCCAAGTAAAACTTTCGAAGGGTTAACAAATTTGATAAGATTGGATATTGATTCGAACCACTTATTTGACCTTGATATTGAGGGAATTCTTCAATTAACACCAAACTTGGAAAATATTTACTTGAACGCTAACAACTTGAAATGTAGTCGATTAAATGAAATCATTTCATATCTCAAAAATAAAAATGTTGATTTGGTGAAAACGTATGATTATGATTTAAGAAAACGCAATTACAAACCTCAAACAATTGAAGGCATCGAATGCTTAAATGATGAACAATGGCAAGCTGAACTCAAAGCAAATGGATTAGAATCATACACCCTAGAATGCTTGAGAGGGCAACCTGATTGCACATCCAGTGAACAAGATTCTGCATGATCCTCAAATTACACAAATAAACAAGTCAAAAATGTTTTCAATGAAACTTAAACAGAATTAAAAGCATTTGATGAAAAAAAATAATTGTAATGATACAAATTTGGTTCAAAAACTCGATTCTTTGTGGCACAGAGTACTATTTTAGACGAAAATTTTAAAGACTTTTAGAAAATCAATATTTTAAATTTAATTATTTCTAAACTTGATGAATTAAATAATAAATTGAACAAAAATCTGAAAATTATTCAAAAGAATTTGAAAACAAAATTGTTAAATTGAATGAAAAACTTGAAGCTATGGAGAGCAAAATAGTGGATGAATCATATCAATCATTTGGTATTTTTCGTAATTTTCCACTAATTTTCACTTCACAATGGTGTTTTGCATTTAGACTTTGAAAGAAATCTCCGTAATCTGAAATTTTAAAATCTTTAAAAAAACGTTAAAAATCGTCCAAAACCCGTTAAAATCTTTCGTATACGTAAAACGTATCTCAAAATTTGAAGTGACAGAATCAGGACCAATTCTTAAATTTATTTTGAGGGGTTTCAAAGGACAAATGTTGATTTTCTTCTAATTCTTTCAATTAAAACACATTCTAACAAAATAACGTCATAAATCAATGAAAAACTTCACATTTATGTCAAAGGATATAGATCAAGTTCAAAATTAACTCATAAATGTGTACACATCAAAGACAAACATAAATATATGTGTTATATTTAAAAAGAAATCTCACTCTATTTCAAAATTGTGTCAATTTTCAGCCAAAATTCGGCATTTCACACACATACAAAAAGCTGCATTAAATTGACAGGTATAATCAACACATGAGCACTTATATTATTATATTTTAAATGCAAAATTGAAACAAATCTCAATGTTTTTCACAATGTATACAAACATTTGAAAATTGCGTTATAACGTCATGAAAATTATGTTCATTTTCCCCTGGAGGAACTTTATTATAAAACAATCTCGTCTTTTTCTCCGGTTGATATGCACATTTGCATACAACTTCCTCTGAATTTTATGTAGAAAACTACATTTTAGATTGTAGAGTAGAGTGAAAGTATATCGCATTTCAGTTTTTATTAAAACATACACAAACTTATTTTAATTAGAAAAGCTCAACACAACTCAACTCAACTCTTTTGCTAATTAAATTTAAAATAATTATTTGTATATTTGTGCTTATTATTGTATGACGTTCACACCGGTGAAGGTGAGTCGAAAATTGCCTTTTACATTTTTCAGATGGAAGAAAACCATCAAAAAAGTGTAATTTACACAAAAAAAAAATAATTCAATAAAAATCAAGTACCATCAAGTTACACGCTGTCTGTGATGAAAATGGGAGTGTGATAACAGGATTAGTGGATGTGACGATAAATGAAAATGATTTTCTCTCTTTGTTTATATTAATTATGTGTTTAATTTAATATCATTAGCGAAAAATAATAGCGTGATATTTAGATTTTAATTAAATTAGGTTATTATTCAAGGTGAAAATCGATAATGTTTGAAGAGGTTGGACTTGTTTGATGATGTTAAGCTTTGAATCGTCATTTCAGTTAATGGAATATGAAGCAAAATGACTTTAAACGAAGACTCGATTTAGGATTTTTCGTTTAAGAGGGCTAGCAAATGGGGGTGTAAGGGATAAAATTCAAAGCTTAATCGAATTTTTTTAAAATATTTCTGCAAAAGACCTTCTAGAAGCCTTTTCCAAAAATAAAACTTTTATTTTTTACATTTAATCGTATCAAAATTCAAAATAACACAGGACTTACTTTAAGGAAGTTCATTGCAATTTTGAAGATTGATCAGAGTTTCTCAAAGCTTTGGAAATTGTTTAAATTTAGAGACGTCTTCTTTGAATTTATTCACCATTGCACTGTGCAGACTGTGCATTTTCAATCACCTTCGGGATAAGTCCGTATCCTTTAGCGATCGACTCACCCAATTCTGTATTGATAGTGTAAATGACTGTCTCGCCAAGTGTCATGATTTGAGCACCCAACTTTTGTGTTTCAGCATAAATTCTTGCTTCCAACTTTGCGATTGCACTCAAAGGATCAGCATCTGACATAACAAGGCCAATTTCATTTACCCAATTCAACAAATTGATATCAGTGATTGTATAGAAATGGTTCAAGTCACCATTATTAATTGCAGCTACGACCTCATACAATGCAATGTAATCATAACCTGCAATTTCTGATCGGATCACATTTCGGTCAGTTTCCCCGCATTCAGGACGATATGATAAGATTTCATCAACAGCTGGTAAGTATCGGTCAATTTCTTCAAACAATTGAACAAATGTTGCTCCGAATTTAGTCCAATTTCCTCGAATCCACAATTTGTATTGGTCATTAAGGGCTTTGATTTCATCATACACTGGTTTATATGATTTTTGGTTAAGAACAATGTGATTGAATGCTTCTAACGTTGATGGTCGTCTCACTTCAATCAAGGGCTTTAAAATTGCTTCAAGTGAGGCGAAACTGTATTCGTAGACATCAAGTGGTGGCATGAACGATTCAAAATTAACAGAATATTCACTGAATGAACCTTGGAAATAATCAATTACACGCTGAAGATTTGGTTCATATAAGGCTTTACTGGTCTAAAGTGAGAAATGAAAAGAAATGAGAATAAAATTTTAATGAAATTCAGCAATGAAAGCACTCACCGAAGCCAGTCCAATTAAAAGTGTAACCAATGTAAGGAATTTCATTTTAATTGCTTTGACCTGATTATTCTCAATTCAAAACTGCACAGTAAATGATGAAGTTTCGATAAAAAAAGTCCAGTATTTATACGGAAATTTCAAGTAAATTTTGAGCCAGATTATTTACTGAACGAAAAATAAATTCAGTTGTTCAAATAAATTTCGTCAAGATCAATCAATTTAATTTAAATTGAAGACTCACAAAAAACGATTCAATCAATTTCTAGAAAAAAAAACGTAAAAATAAAATCAGATATGTGAGTTTTTTTTTTGATAATGAATCTCGTGCAAATTCGAGAAAACTTGAGTCAATATTTAATTCCTTGTGTACACTGCAGAAAATGGGATTCAATCTGTTCAAATAGTGCGACATATGAGGCCACTTTTAATTAATTTGTTGATTTAGTTTTTGATTTATCATGCATTTAAATCGTGAAACTTTTGGTTAATTTTTTTTTTTAATTTTCACAGTGACTGAAAGATGATAATAAAGAAAATGCATTTCAACGTGTCAAGCCTTGGACTTCAAATAATACGAAATGTGTCACAACATGTCACATAATTGCTTGAATGGAATACTATAGGTAAAAATTTTAAGATTGATAAGTGAGATTAAGCTGGAAAAAATTACATTAACATTTTTTCCACTTTCTATTTAAATCTGATTAGAGAAATTTTACATTAATTTCATATTTTCTTATTGTTTTCAGTATTGTTGTTTTGATTCAGCCGTGTTCATGTAAAGCAGGCCATCAGACACTTCATTCATATCAGATTTTGAAATGCATTAGTGCATGAAAATTTAATGTTGTGTTTGTGTGTTGTCTAATTTGATGTTTTGTCTTTTATTCATTCATTTTATAGCACTTTCAACTGTTTTCGAGAGGGATTTTCAAATAGAATGGAATTGAATTTCAAAATTACAGTTGAATTTAATTGAAAACATGCTCATCATCCACTTCTTTGAACTTTAAATTTTACACTCTCAACCCAATACCAGTGGGATATTGCTAGGAGCTCAGTGGAAAACCTAGTTCACACTAAAAAACCATCATTAGCTCTTAGCTCTTATCCTGTCATATGAAGTAGTCACTGTTTTCAGCATTACTTGAAGACTTGAAAAGACATATTTGGGCTGAAATAATTTTTGCAGTTACTAGGATCGACCTTAGCACCTATGAGATGGTATGTGTTACATTCAGTGGCGGATTGGCCATTCTGGAATCTGGCAAATGCCAGAAAGGCCGCAGTCGATGGTCTTGTAAAAGTAAGGTTTAGCGTAAATTTTAAAAGAAATCATACGGAATGCCAGGGCAGTTAGTAATTTTCAATTCGCTGATTACGTTCACCTCTAAGCTTTGACTACCTCCAAGTCACCCAAGGAGCAAAATTTCTTTAAAAAGTGCAGAATTTGATGTTTCACTGAGATGTTTGAACACGCTTGTAAAGACCAACAAACTCCCTCTACAAAAAGTCCTGTTAAAAAAAAAATTAGAGCGATTTCATTTAAATTTATTTCACCGGCCGGCTTACGATTCATTTTTCCTCATTAATTTTTTTTTCTTTTTTTTTTTTTATCAAAGCCAAGTGATTTAAAGTCATGATAAGGTACAATGTTTTTCTTTTATATTACCTTTAAAATTTAAAATAAAACAAAAAAAATCATAGACATTATCAAGGTAATGCAATGAAATGTTTGGCGCGCACTCACTCAGGAAATTAAAATAGTTCATATCACGAATCTAAAACGGAAATAACTTAGAATTTATTTATTATTATTGTACTTTTTACTCATACATACTCCTTTATAAATTTTAAAGAGTTAAATTTTCTTTGAGCTATAAGTTCAAAACAATGCAATTTTTTTGTATTATCAGTATTTGAAGGGCGTGTTTACATTATATATCATTCCAACACATGAGATACCATTAGTTAAAGAAAAAAAATGTATGAAAGGGATTTTGTTATTTCATTTTTATTTGGAATTTAAATATTTATATGAAAATATCTAAAATAGTATCAGTTTTTGTGGTTTGGTTTCATGCTTGAGAGCCAATTTATCAAAATTTTATCTATTTTGGGTGGAAACAAAGGAAATATTGATCATTTTATGTTGTTAAATTTTCTTTGCAGACACCATGAATTGGAATTTTTTTAGATAGAATTTGAATTTGTAATGGGAATGTTAACAAAATGAATACATAGGTCTAATTGAATGCTTAGAGCTTGTCATTCTTGACTCATGGTTACCTTTCAAAACTGAGTTGTGTTGCATTTAAAGATGAGTCCATTTAATCGATTGTTCGAAGTTTGTAAATGAGATATTGAATTCTAACTAACTCTAAGCATTGTTGACCAGATTTCTTCATTTGAAAGTTACAAAATATTGAGAATAAGGTTCGTAAAAAAATTCATAGAATCATGGATCATTTGATAGACTCCTCAAGATGAAGCTTGATAAGTAATTTTATAATAAGATGCACTTAAAAGTAAAAAAAAAGAAAACAATCCATTTTAACCTAAATATTATATCGAACAAATGGGATTCTTTTAAAAATTAAGACACTTCCATTTAAAGTAATTCTCAAAAAAATATTCCATTTAAATTAAAAAAAACTTCTACAATCATTCATCTAAGCACAAAAAAAAATTCAATGACACCGCAATAATAATAGTTCAATTTGTGCAAAACTGAAATAAAAACATTTAAAATAAATGTTTGCACAGTATCGAACATGATGTATGTTTTTGTTTTCTGACCCATGAAAATAATATCATTTTAGTAGCAAGAGCATTATTGTATGAATTTAAATAGAACGAGGTAAAATTTGAAATAAAAATAATTGTAAAAAAAACCACGTTAGAAAAATTGGCAATCAAATTCAATTCAATATGAAACTGTATTTAAATTTCTTTTATTGGCAGACTTTTTTGATTATTTTTTGGTAAGTGCAATTTGTAGGTAAATGCACTATGAAGGTGACTTATCAAGAATTTTTGCCTTTCTTTATGCCCATCAATATTGGAAAGCTTTGAAAAGCCGTAATAGCTCGTAATAAAAGAGTTTCAATCACTTCCAGCATATTTCTTTCAAAGCCTTCTACAGTGTTAGAGGTACATGACAAATGGAAAGGAGTTAAGGATGATTCAGCATTCAATTTTTTGTAATTTGCTCTTCAACACCTAACATTGTCTCGACAGAGCTGGTCATTATGGCATCTATTCTCTCCCAAATTTGCGAAGCTTGATTTTTGTTTGAGAGTGTTGGCTTGAGAAACGTCGACATTGCTCGGTAAATAAAAGGGCAGTGTTGTTTCGATTTTCAAATGCTAAATAGAGTGGCCTGAGTCTGAACTTCTCATCATTTCTTGAGCTTGATTCAATCATTATGGCGACTATTCTCTCCCAAAATCGCAAAGGTTGAATCTCAGCTAGGCTCGAGAGGCGTCGACATTGTTCAGCGAATAGAAGGGCAGTGATGTTTTGATTCACAAATGCTAAATAGAGAGGCCTGAGTCTTAACTTCTCATCATTTTCAGAACCTGAGATGGTCATTATGGCAACTATTCTCTCCCAAATTCGCGAAGGTTGAATCCCAGCTTGGCTCGACGGGTGTCGACATTGTTCAGCAAATAAGAGGTCAGTGTTGTTTCGATTTTCAAATGCTTAATAGAGAGGCAAGAGTCTGAACTTTTAATCATTTCCTGAGAAATTTACAACAAAAGCTGTCCATTAGTGCTTCAGTTCTGCTCTAGAGGTTGAATCAAATATTTCTCATACTTTCCATAATCTGATCTGAACTTGCTTATCGACTGATCGATCGAAGAAATTTTCATCTTTAGGGTAGACTTACGTCATATCCATGTTTTGCATACAAAATACCTGTAAAAACAATTGAACTAAAATAAAAAATCATTTTAATATTCGAATCAAGAACGATTGACAAATCTCATTTCCTTTAAACATTTAAGCACACACACACACTAATTACTTACATCGTAAACAGTATCTTTTTTGATTAAGATAATCACTTTTATATAGCTGTTAAAACGTAACAACAGGAAAGAAAATAAGAGAAATTTACAACAAACAACAATTAAGAGATCGTTTTACTCGTCATTGTTATTACAAAACAACATTTTACTGTATCATATCCATGTAAGCCTTTGAAAAGTACATTTGAGTGATTAGACACAGCATAACGTTTTATAATAAAATTCTACACATTGCATTGAGAAATCAGTGAAAACTAGTCAATCAGTTTGTGTGTGTGTGTTTTCGTAGTTTAGTGAAATAAAATGATATGTAAAGCATGAGATAAAATCATCATTCGCATAACTGTAAAGATATTTAAATTAGAAGTAAGATGAAAATAACGTACTACTAATTTAGATGTGATACTCATCATCAGCATCATCATGATAATGTTAGAAAATAAAAGATAAACAAAATGGAACGTGATACTCTTTGAATTGCTAGTTAAAATTTGAATCGAAAATCAGTGAAAAGCTTATAAATAGTACAAATTAAAGCAAATAATCAAAATTAACTGTTATTTTACATTACATTAAAAAGATTAAATATTTACTGTTCAAAACAATCTCGTTAACTCAAAGTTACAGAATGAGCCATTTACAAAAAAGGAAAAAAATGAAATGAAATGAAATGCGTTCGATCAATTTAAAACTTTAATGTACAAGTATTTTTACTTTTATTTTTCTCCTTTTCACCGTTTTTTATAACTCACAATAGCAATACAATAGAGAAAATATCAACATATAATTTTAACATACATATTGCTTTCATTTTACCTCGATGATGGTAATTAAAATACTAAATTGAGCGGTACAAGAATTTTCACTTTAGCAAAGACATCCATGAGTAAATTATATATTTCAATTATAAGTGTGTGTGTGTGTGTGTGTTTGACCATTCCATAATTCCATAATGGATAGTTAATTTTTATTATTTTTGAAAATTCATTTTAAATGTCCATTTTACTCGAGCTATGAATAAAATGGCCATTCATTATCAGGATGTGAATATCTTTTTATAGTTATTATGATGTTAACAAAGTATTTCGATTTTTAGATCGCTTTTCAAACAGACATTTTAATTACTTAGGTCAGTATCGAGGCATGTTACAGGTTTAATAAAAGGAAGTCAATATGGTTTCAAGGTATGACCAAACAATGTAATTGACTGCTTATTTAATTGAATTCAAAACTTTCATTCCCTTTCTTTCGCTTAAGGTAACATGGAAAAGAGATCAAAGGAAATGGAATCGAGTGAATGTGATAGCCAACGATTTTCACATGTCACATGTAAATTTTTCTTGTATGAAAAATTTTGCCATTTAACTTGAACTTTTACACCTTCATTACATCACAAAATAGTGTAAAAAATGAAATTCCTTGTTGAATATGATTATTTCTACTATTCTTGGTCAGCACATGCACCAGAAACGTATTTAAAAATTTCAGAACAAAAATTAAGCTAATAAAATATCTAAAAACTTTTGCTAGTACAATTAATGTAAGGAATTTCTAATTTGATTTTTGAGAAAAATGCATTTTTGATCCCGTTTAAGTTTTTTGGTTAGCCTACAAAAATGACGTTTTGATTTTAAATGTTATAAAATTTTACAAATAAAACCAGACGTTTCCATTATGGAGGTCTTTGGATCAATAAAATACCAGACGTTTCCATTATGGAGGTCTTAGAATTAATAAAATACCAGACGTTTCCATTACTGTTGAAATACTAGAAGTTTCAATTCCAAAATAAATTTTTCCATGAACGTCAATGCACTTACATTGCCGTTAGCTGATTAGTTTTCCATCTTGTCTTACTTTCGTAGAAATACACAGAAAAATGTAATTTAAAGAAAATTATTAGTTTCTTCTCATTAGAAATTCTGTTTAAAATATATAAAAAAAATCACAAGACACTCTTATCAGCATAAAAAAATAGTAAAAGACCAAGAGAAATTGTAAAATTTTACAAAAAAAATTTTAATGACAATATATTGCTATTAGGGATTTTGCACATTCCATGTCCGTATATTTTACAAGGTATTTATCGCAATATTACATAAAAGTAGTATAAAATCTGTGCATACATATAAAAATGTGTCTCAATAGTTTCCTTTTTTTTTTGACATGAAAACAATTTTCATACTTAGTTTTTTTTCTCCTTCTTGTTTTATTTTAAATAAGTTGTTAGAGTACAAGTTCAACACTCTTTCTCGTTAAATGCATGACTAAATATTGTTCATTTAGCCTTAAATTTAAAACAAAAATTTTCAACTTTTATTATTAAGTTTGTTTCTCAATGTTTGTGTATGCAGGAAGTTTTCTAGCACGTTTTTGTGTGTTTTGTTAAAAAAAAAATTAAAATGAAAAGTTATTAAAAAAATTCCACTTAGTCCTTTAAATTTTAAAGGCAAAAAATAAAAGGTGAAGAAATAAAATTTAAATAAATCAACAAAATCAATCAATCAAAAAATAATATTTTGAATATCAAATTTCTGTTATTTTTTATATAATTGAATCGCTTGTCACTTTTTTTGAACC
Source organism: Culicoides sonorensis (assembly GCA_900002565.1). Lineage (NCBI taxonomy): Eukaryota > Metazoa > Arthropoda > Insecta > Diptera > Ceratopogonidae > Culicoides > Culicoides sonorensis. The sequence goes on along the minus strand of LN483676.1, from coordinate 7,778 downwards.
AAAATCATATTATATCGTTTACAAAATCAATCAAACTTGTTAACAAGACAAATAAATCGCATGCCAACTCGTGTAATGGTGAAAAATATTAAATATTTTTAGTTAGATATGAAAAATAAAACAAATAAAGGATAATCGTCGTTGTCGCGTTTCAATTGCGACTGAAATTTTCAATTAAATGAAAGACGAATAATAATGGAAAATGCGGAGAAAATGAAATGAAATTATTTTTTTTAATCAAACAATTTCTCATTTCATTTTAATATTCAAATGATTTTTTTCCATCCACTCTCATCATTTTAAAATCTCTTTGAGATTTGTTTACTTGAAATGAAGCGAAATTGATTCAAATTAAAAACGGAGTGTCAAAATACGCTTTCATCATGTAATTAAAAAAAATACTTTTTTTTAATATCATTTTTGTCCCGTGTGTTTGCTCTTCAATGGAAATTAAAGTGTATTTGCTTTAATGAGCGTTGAAATGACGAATAAACTGTAACATTTTTTAATGAAGAGGAAAAAAAAGTCAAAAGATAGAGATAAAATATTGTTGATTGCAATAATAAAATTATAGCAGACACCCAATTAAATTCTAGGTTAATTATCTTTCGTTTGGTGTTTTTTCGCTGTCCGCTTTCTATTTACTTCTTATCATGCTGTGTATAAGTGGAAAGTCAGTATTCGTTTTTCATTTGAGAATTTAAATTAAAATCGTTAATAATGATAAAATTAATCTTTAATGGTAAGTTGTAGGAGAGCAGTTGAAGGAAAAGTAATATCAAAAAGTTAAAAATTGAATATCAAGTGGTAAGTAAAGAAATAATTGTGTGAAGAGGAGTGTGGATGATATTCATTGTTTTATCCGTATTAAATGTTTAACTGGAATCAAAATTTCTATCGGATTATAGTTCAAGGTAAGGTTAGACAGGATCTTACTTAAACGAATTTTCGACTTACTCTTACTATAAAGACGCCTCGATGCTTTGAAGATAAGAAAGCATTAAACAGCACTCATAGGTCTAGTGACGATTCATTGTTCTCTTATTGGACCCTTATGTAAGATTTGCAGAAGTGAATCAAGTATTTGCAAACTCTGTTTTGATGACTATGGAATGGCCAACCATACTAATAAATAAGGAAGCCATTTTCCAAATTGGTCCTGATTGATAATTGAGCTGTATGCTCTTATGAGATGAGTTAAATGGTGAACTTTTTTGCATTTATCTTATAGGCGCCTGATGGCTTGGCAAACCAAATGTGTGGATGACACATCTAATGCCTTTGTACCAGACTGAGTCGTATTGACTACAGGATATCACAGATAAAGCTCTTAATTGCTGATTATTTCTAAGTCTATATGGTTGTGCGTCGCCTACGCGCTCTATGTATGCATTAAGATAATTCGGTAATAATTCTTTGGTTGCCTTATAAATAGTTGCCAAAATATTAAAACACATACGTTGCCATACACTGCACGGATTTGTTTACTTTAGGATGTCGTCAATTCTTGACAAACGGTTTCCATATGTTATGACACGTAATGCTCGGTTCTTGATTTTTTGCAGGGTTTTAATTTCCTCTTGTTTGTTGAGAAACAAAATCGAACTAAAAAATTGTAGTGGTTTTTTGTATGCTATTTTGATTCTGATAATATATTGGCTGTGGTAGATAATGCCATCATGTAATCATCATAATGCATTCCACACTTTCCTGTCTAGAAATATCGTTTCGTGGCTGATTACGAAATATTGTTGCTGATGCTCATAGTAGTTCCACTAGAGTTATCACGCTGATCTAGGCTATTAAACTCGCTTTAATTACAATTTTGAGATTTGGCTCCACATTACTCTGTTGCCTTCCTACAAAAAAGCTTTGCACGGAGAATCTGCCTTCCAAAAGACAGCCATCTCATCATTTCTTGTCAGTTTTTTAGATTTGCACTTGAAATCCATGTCATCTGAAAGAAAAAGCAAAAAATTCTCATTACTTTAGTTAACGAATTTCATCAGTCATATTTTTGTAAGTAAACGTATAACATTTTTATGTTTCTCATGATATTAATTCTTACTTTTATTTATTTATTCACTCAATTCTAGTTAATTACGACAACAAAATTTCTGTTTGGGTGTGAGTGTGTGTGTGTGTGTCATAATAAATTAAATAATAAACACAAAACGAGAAAAATGAAAATAAAACTAAAGAAATAATTATGATCCCATCAAATTTAATAGAATATTTTAGCATTCAAATATATTTTTTTTCTTTTATTGTTATGTTTTATTTTCATTTTCTTTTTGATGCAAGGATACAAAACAGTCAAAAAATGAGATCTGAAGAATAAATTAATAATTCTTGGTCTATCTTAACACAAAAATAAAAATAAATAATAATTAGAAATACATAAAACATAAATCACACACATACACATATAGTCGTGTATGAAACTCGAACAAAATCATTTACATTATAATTAATCAAAACATCACGAAAGAAGTAATTTTTCTTTTCATTTTTATTTTACTTTTTTTTTATTTATTATTTATTTTTCTCATTATTTTATTAAGAAAATGTATGAAAATAAAAACGCATGAGGGGCTTTTTTTATGTATGTTCATGATGATTATTTATTGTATAATAGAAGCTGGCACAAAGCAAGGCGAAAACATGAGTTATGACACGATTTTCAATAATTGAATCAATTATACAATGTTGGGATACATGAATATAAAAGTTTATCTTCACTGTAATACTGTGTGATGAAAGGTGAGTATGAAAGGAATGAAAAATGTAATTTTATTATTTTTTTTTCATATTTTTTGTCAGGTTTAATAATAGAGGTTGCGTGTTTGTTGTTGGTTAAACTAAGAATAATAATAATAAGTGAAGTAGGATTCTTGACCAAGTACTGAGGGAATGTAGGTGAAGTAATTTGTTTTAAGATTTCAATGATTTAAGAGATTTTCTTTTAATAAAATTTACCTTTCCTTGATTAGGACACCTCTTGATTAGGACCCCTCTTCAAAGCCTTTAAAGAGGTCACTTGGAGAAACTTGAGATTTGCCTTTATGTCATCGATTTACCTCAAATCTTTTTAAAGATGTCATATTGTGAGTTGTCACATAGTTAAGCACCCCAAGATCATCATTCAATCCACCTTCGCATGAAAGAGTGAATGAATCATAGGTATGTCAAGGCTCATACTTGCACCTCCACTTCGACGCTCAGGAGAAACTCGTTCGCTGTAGCTACAATCATAACCATAATTTTCATCTTGCAAAAGGGAATATTCTTCTTTAACTAGAGATATACTCTTTAGGAAGTCGTAAATTAATCTCCATCTGGAGTAAGTCAAAAGGTTGAGCCCTACCAGTTTCCAATATATTAAATCGTTTTGACTCGAGACACCGGCAATCACATAAGATATGCATTACAGTCTCCTCATGATTCCAAGACAGGCGAAAGTCAACAGTATTTCTCACACCTATTCTAAATAAGTGTCGATTATTAAGACACTCAATATGCACTCAAATGAGCCCTATTTCTTTTCCATGTCCATTTTCAAATCAAAACCTAAAAAAGCAAACAAAATCAGTATCTCAATCAATTAAGTTCCATTTAAATTTTCTCCAATTCATTTAAATACAAATCCTAAAATTAAATTATCTTTTGGTTTCCATTAAAACTGTCACTTTATTTGCTCATCTTCTTTAATCCACCTTATACCAATATTTCACAGTATGATTTCCGTTTCATTGTCAAATACACAAATATAAACACGATCTAGTTAGCTTGTTAGTAAGTGAGTAAGCTTACAGTTACATACTCACAAATTAATATCTTGTAAAGGTGAAATTCATTTCATGACTAAAATAAATGAATTTTCTTTGTTTAATTAATGAAGCTCGTTGGCGGTTCATGTATTTCCATTTATTTTAACGTTTTGTTTCAACAGTGAAACGAACAAACATTTATATTCTTTTTTTTTCATTATTATTATTCTTCTTATTATTTTTGTTGTTATTTTGTTTAATTTACTTTTTACTTTTCTACCAATTTTTTTGATAGTGAGTTTTAAATACAAAATGTTTAAAAATCCTTTTGGAAAAAAAAAATAAAAATACAAAAGTTTACTTAAAACAAATATTAGAGTTGAATTTTGTAAAACACAAAACATTTAAATGGTGATTGGAAAAGCAATCTCTTACCTGTTTTAATTTTTGTTATACGGTCGCATTTCTTTTTGCTCTTTTTTGTTTTGTATTTCATAATATTAATTGTTGGTATCGTTCTTTAATGTTAAATGTAAGGATCAACTATTTATTATTAGAAGGAATGATTTTTCCATTGTTTGAAGTTTTGAATTTGAATCAATCGGTTTTTTTCCTTTTTTTTTTGAATATTAAAGTTTTCGTCTGAAATTTTTTTGTTATTTGAAAAAAGGTAAAATCAAAGTTTTGAGTACCAATTTAATGTACCTGTAAAAATAATTTATTAATTGATCATTAAAATATTTTTCAATTTAATTGAAAAAGGATTCAATTTTAAATTAACCCATTAGTCTCCACTCGCAAGGGCAAATTAATTTCTTTCTTTTTACTAATTTTTCGAGCTTATCTTGTTCCCACTAGTGCCTCACTGGTTTTTGGGTTAGTGTGGACACTCTACAAAAATCTGCTCTCTATTTAAGTCTCTTATATTTTCAAGCCGTAGTGTGTATTTAGGGCTTCTTTCCATTTCAGGTTCTCTCTCGTCTTCTCTCTCTTTGCTCAATTTGGTAATTTTATTCAAAGTTTGTTTAGTTTATTTAAGTTTCTCACTTTCATTTAGTTTTTTCTCCTTAGATAGATCCAGGGGGTGAGCAATTTTTGCCTTCTAAAGCCACCATTGAGCGTGTAAAAAAATTCTCTCTATATTAAGTTTCTCTATCTTCATCACGGTTGCTCTCCCTTTTTCATTTTTCAATCATTAAAAGCGTGCTTAGGACATCTTTCTATTTAACGTTCTTTCTCGTCCTCAATTTTTTCTAATCTTAGCTATCTAGTTTTCTCTCTCCTAATCTAGATTTCTCTCCAATTTTTCATTTTCAAAGTCTTCAGGAGTACTCAAGATATCTCTCTTCAACTAGTATTTTCTCTCCTCGTTCAATTTTCAATCATTAGAATTTGTTTAGAGAATCTCTTAATTTAACGTTCCATCTCTGTTTTAAATATCTCTGTTTTTAAGGTTCTCTCTCATCCTCAAATTTTCTCTCTCTTTGCTCAATTTTGCAATTTTTAGAGTTTATTCAAGACATCTCTGTATTTAAATTTATTTCTCTTTATCTAGTCTCTCTCTCTCAGATCAATATCTTGATACTAATGGTAAGGATTTCAATTTTTATGGTAAGTTAATTTTATCCTCTCATTTCACTTTTAAGTTTCTCTATCTTCATTACGTTTTCTCTCCCTTTTTTCATTTTCCTATCATTAAAAGCGTGCTTAGGATATCTCTCTATTTAACTTCTTTCTCGTCTTCAATATTTTCCTCTCCATGCTCAATTTTCAATTCTTAGAACGTGTTCAGGACATCTCTTCTTCTAATCCTCATATTATCCCTCTCTTAGATCAATTTCATTATTTGATCCTAAGAGCGTATTAAGAAATTATTGTTTTTAATCTCTCTCCTCGCCTGCAGGCGTACTCAAGACTTCTCTCTTCAACTGGTATTCTCTTTCCTCGGTAAATTTTCAGTTATTAGAATGAGTTTTGAATATCTCTCTTTTAAAGCTTCTCTCTCATCCTCAAATTTTCTCTCTGTTTGCTCATTTTTCAATCATTAGAATGTGCTCTGGGCATTGCTCTTTTTAAGATTCTCTCTCATCCTCAAATTTTCTCTCCTTTTGTTAATTTTGCAATTTTTAAAGTTTATTCAGGACATCTCTGTATTTTAATTTATTTCTCTTCATCTAGTTTTCTCTCTCTTAGATCAATATCTTGATACTGAAAGCGTGTTAAGGATATCAATTTTTATGGTGAGTTAAATTCATCCTCTCATTTTACTTTCGTGAGAACTGACCTCTAAAATATAACCATACTGATATTTTCTTCAAATAATTCTTTAAACTTTCTTTAAAGCTTTAATTTAAACAATAAAACAAACGCACACACACACACACACACATCATCAAACTCATGTATGTGAAAATATTCAAAATGATATGCCCCCAAAACATATTATTTCACCTGTTCTATAAAATAAAACAATAGATTTTCTTGTGTAAGACTAATACAAATATAAATTTAAAATAAAATTTTCAAATTTTCAGAAAGAAAATATTAAATTTTTGTTTAAACTAGAAACAGAACGAGAGAGCACGTTTTCTTATTTACTCTCATTCTTTCTTGAATTGTATCAAAATCAGATTACAAGTTTCTTATTTTTTTTTGAAAAGGTCCTTTGGCAATATGATGAAAGTATTTGAGTATTATTGGACATCACCTTAAAATATTTGTGTGTGTGTATTTAAAATTAAATATATTAAATAATTATTCATGTGAAAATTCATCTGTTTTCGAAAATACAAATCATTTTACGTGTCACAAAAATCACAGTTTACATGAAATTGAAGCACATTTTCAATAAATCTATCATTGAAACCTACGGATATTGTAAATTTTGACACTTCTCATTACATTAAAATTCAAATATGTTCAAATGATACATATAAAATGTTGATTAGAAGTTTACCTCTAAGGGCGTCTGCATTGTATATGAATTACAAAAAGGAAATTTGATGTTACTCTATTTTGAGTATCCCTTTTACACAAATATCCTGTCAATATTCAGTGATCATAAGTATGGTCAAATGAATTGAAAATTTTACCATTAACTTAATTTTATGCATTTCATTGTAGGATGACACAAAATTTTATCTCATTTGATCAATTTGATTTGAAAAATCACACAATTGTGGTACAGGTAAAATTGAAAATATTCCAACCTCTTGTCATCAGAATGTAAATTCAATTTGCATGACAGTTTAAAGACACATTTACCTATAAATTATACATTATTTTATAGATAAGTGCAATAATATTATAAAATATTGCATATTATTTGGCTTGATGTATGTGTAAATGATGAAATTGAATAAATTATAATAAATTAATTTGAAGAGATGAAGATTTATTTGTTAAATTTCAATTTTGCTTCAGATTTAATTTGAATTAATATAAATAAATTAAAGAAAATTATATTTCTTTATGTTTTTTAATTTCCTGTACAAGAAAAAAAAATATAAAAAAATTTAACGCATAAACTTTTTACTGCCCTTATAAAAATTTCTTTTAGAATAATAGAAACAAATCTTTTTTTAATGTATTGTCATGTCCTTTTTAATTGTTCTCACAAATTATGATTGTTTTTATTACAAAAATTTAAGTACACTTTTTTTGTTTAAACACAATAAAAATTTGTAAATTTCCTTGTTTATGTTTAAGGAAGAAGTACATTTATTATAACATTTTTACATCATTAAGGGATTAGTAGGCTATTTTGTTGAGCAATAAAGAGTATGGAAATTAAATTAATGAGAGTTGTAAAAACGTCACGATGTCCCTGATAAATTTATTGGCTCAATTTGTTGAGAACAAAATATTGTTTTGAAAAACGAATAAGACGCCTCATGAGTTTGCATTGGAAAAATTTGATTAAGCATTCACTAAAAACCGTTTGATCACGTGATTTACTTAAAACCCTTTGATCACGTGATACACTAAAAACCGTTTGATCATGTGAAA
>LN483677.1:0-180112 GCA_900002565.1 Culicoides sonorensis | reverse complement strand
TGCGTCTACTGAATCTAGAATATTTTTCATTAATATTCATTTAAATTAAAAGTTACAACCACAATTCAGCAGATTTTAATTCCTTCATTTAAAATAAAATAACAACAAAAAACTACGCATAAATAATAATAAAATACTGTTAAAAACACACATGAAACACATCAAAATGTCTGTCAATTATATTTTCATATAAAAAAAACTATGAACGAGCAGCCATTATAAGGCAAATTTTCGCAATTTTTTTTATCGAAATACACAAGCACACACATTTTAACATAAATATGACTATAATAGACATTCTGACAACTAACCAGTATTAAATATTCAGAACAGAATCCAATCATTCATTACTATAATTATAAAAAATTATAAAAAAAAATTAAAATTAAATTATAAAAAAAAACAATACAGTATGTAATTGAATATTAACATTATATAAGAAAATAACACTGTTTTGTTTAGTTCAAATACTTGCTGACCTCGAACATGATGTAGTACTTTTTTTTTTGCTTGCATTGTATCTCATTGATATTAAAATTATTATTAAAAAAAAACATTTTATAAATAATGTTATAAAATCATATATGTAGTAAAACCTGTGCTGTGATATTGCTGTTAATTCATATTGCGTTTAATATTAAAAATTTTTAATTTATTTAAAACTTTTTATTTGTACACTGAAAATGTGTGATTTGGCTTCGTATGTGATTAAAATTACTTTGAGAGTATATGAGCAAAAAAAACCTGAAATGAATGGATTTTTAATGAAAATATAAGCTTCATTGGAATATAATAATAAGTATTTTTATTTTTTTTTATGAAGGAGACGTGTGTTTTGTGGTTTAAAAAACAGCATTAATTGTTGCAAAATTTTTCTGCAAATACATGGAAAAAGACAAATATATGGGGCAAGGTTTCAATGAGGGATTAAAAGTAATAATATTTGATGGATGTTTAATCTGATATTATTAAAATTGGAATAAAAATGAATTTTGGATCGTTTTGGTGACCCCCATGGAACAAAGGCTTTACATAGGACGAGTGAGGATGCTCGAAGTGTTTTTAGAACTGTCATAAAAAGTTTTACAAGTTCTTTTATAAATATCTGACCAGGTAAGTTTTTTGAAATCACTTTAAAACTTAAAAATACAAAATTTATCTTTTTAGTGCCAACAATTATTTTGATCAGACGCAAGGAGATTGAACAGAAGTCAGCTCAAACGACAAAGCAGAAAATATGCTTATGGACTAATTTCACAAAGTAAGTATGATTTGAATTTTAACGAAAAACTCTTAAATTCACAGGTTTTCTTCATGCAAATGAAGGCTTCACTTTAATTCACTTCTTTTAAGAAGGCTTCATAATCTAATCATGCTGAATAGGACTGAAAAAACAACAACAACAAAAACGACTGATATAATTTTTATCATTCATACCATTCAAGTCAATTTCTTCACATCACTACTTCAATACCAGTCTTCCAGTTCATCAATCAAACATGTAATTTATATTTAAATATTAACTCAAAATTATACACCATCCATTAAATCAGAAATAACAGAAGAAAAAAATTACATTGATACATATGCAAAGTAAAGTAGAATGACATGTTAATGTGCTGCATTACAGTAACACACACACACACATGAGAAATCAGATTTGCAATAAAAATAAATAAATAATAACATACATTACACTGACAAATCATCAAAATTGAAGGATATGAAGCAAGGTAAGGCAGCAAAAAAAAAAATACAGTTAAAACAACGTCGTTCGTGAGTATTAATTACCACTTAATTCGATTCTTGCCTCCTCGTACTATCGTCATCATTGAATAATTAAAATACTTGAATTCAATCCAATCCACATGCCATTATTACATACTCCAATTTATTTACTTGAAATTTCAAGTTGAGAGCTCATCGCTGGTCTTACAATGCGAATTGGATTAAAAAAAAGAAGCACATTATTATTAACGATATCATGAATTGCGTTGTAATTGAATTGAAATGTTTGTTAATGGACTGTGATATGGTTTTTTTTTCATTTATTTATTGCGAAAATTTAATGTATAACAACTCTAATATAATAATTATAATTATTTACAATTACAAAATAGAAATGGAAATGTGCCTCTGGTTGTACACTGATTCAAGTTTTTGATCAAAACAAAAAACATTATGTACATGTTTAAAACTCGATTTCATGACACAAAGAATGCAGATGACCGTTATTATTATTGTGGCAAGAGATTTCTTGTGAGTTTTATTTTGATTATAACATTAAATCTAAAAATAAAAAACAATTTCAATATCATAGTGCTTATTAAATGAGAAAGAAAGTAAAAATTTCTTTGATACTATTAATTCTGTGTCATGGTATCATTAAAATAAAATCATTTTATAATTTTTTTTTTTTAATTTAAAGTAATTTATTTTTTATTAGTGAAAAAAAAAACTAAACTGAAATTGTTATGTTAAGGAATACAAATAGAAAAGCATGTTTTACAATCATTTAAAGTCCAAGTCTATGTTAATTTAATGATTATCATGTAAAAGTGACTATTTGTATATTTGTTTTTGATTTTTAATTTTAATTCGACATGACTTATAGTTGTTACTTTTACTTTGAATTATAGGTTTTTGTGTGTGTAATGACATGATATGACATATGATGAAAATAAAACAAAAAATGACTGGGGAACAAGAGAAGCGACATGGATTTAATGGGAGCAAACTGTTAGTACTAGGTAAGGAAATGTTGATAAGAGGGACATCATAGGTAAGTATTTGTATTTAAATTTCTTTAAATCTTAATTAAAATTAAATATTTTTAGGTATTTTTTTCTTCATGCAAATGAAGGCTTCATTTTAAATTACTGGTTCTAAAAAGGGTTCAATTTTAAGACACTTATTTTCAACAACCTTTTCCTAGCCTAGGCCAGGTCAAGAATTAAATTCTAGAGTTCTCTATTCTAAACTTTTTCTTTGAAGTTTCTTACTTTTAATACTGTCAGATCTACTTCAACGCATTCGATCCACCCGCTTTAGATCGGTCCTTAACAAAAAGACCGTCTAGATCGGCTCTAAAAAGTGTCACTAGGCACTGAGTAAATCTAGAAGCTTGGTAGGTTGAATCCATTAAGGTATTTAATCATCTCAATTGAATTTCAATGGTATTCTCTGCCTTAATGCATTTCCATATTATTAATCAGTTACTTCAAAGAAATTTAATCATATCTGGCTTTCAATTTCCTCAAATTATAATGAAAATTTTCCTTTGAAATTCAATTGATCATCAATTTAATTTCAAAATAGACCAAAAAAAATCATTCTAATCGATTTCCTCATTCCATGAACTTTAATTGCCCTAAATCCAGATCTCTCATTTCAAATATTACACATTACCCAATCAAATGAAACGCAATCAAAATATAGATCAACTTAAATCGATTCATTTTCATTGAATCTGAATCCAGACGTGATTTCACTGTTCGATTTAATAACAAAAATAATAAATAAAAGAAAAACAGTGATTCTTCAAAAAAAAATTAACTTAAAATCACATCATTGTTGCTTTAATCTTAAAAGTAAACATCATACAAACACTTAGTGATAAAAAAAATTTAAAATTTATCTTCTTCATTTTAATTTTTTATAACATTACATTGACACATTGTGGACATTAAAAATGTGCGTCTCATTGCACGAACAACTTGAGACCTGTTAGTCAATTTTTTATTTAAGAATAAAAAAAAACAAGTTACAAGTAAACAAAATCTATTCAAATAAACCAAATGATTATTGACATTATTTCACGTCATTTGTGTTGAATATGTGTGTCGAGAACGTCACAATCTTAAATGTAAAATGAAAAAAATTAATGATTATATAACAGACTTTTATTAAAAATTACTTATAATGTTTAATGATAATGTAAACATAGACTGGTACCTTCATCATTTTTTTTTTATTCTTAAATTTATATAATTTTAAAGTGATTTTCTGACTAAATTGAAGAATTAACACAAAAACGTGATTTAAGTAAACATTTCTCACACCCATGTTTATATAATAATGAATAGTGTTGTTTATTAAGAGTAAGAAAAAAAGTGAATGAATATGGATTTGTTATTATTATTATTATTACGAACATTAAGGAATCCATTTATAGTGTGAAAATTATTATTATTTATATGAAACATAAGAAAAAAAACATTAATTTTGTACTTTTTTTGAAACATGGACGTTTAATTATGTGGTGTGAAAGAGGTGATGATGATGATGATCATGATTTATCTCTATCACTTTATCTCTGAAGAAAGAAAGAAATAAGTCCAATTTTTATTTCACTGAACGATTACAAGTAATTGAAAGTGAGACTCAAACATATTTCAATTAACCTTTCATTCAACCTTTTTTCGTTTCTTTTCTTTTCAATTTTTTTTCAATCGAAACATAAAAATGTTTCAAATATCATTAACGACTAATTTCTTTAAGACATGCAATTTTCCATTTCATATTATGAAACACTATCGTTGATAGGAAATAATTATTATTATTTGCTTAAATGTTGTTTTTTTCTTCGTTACACTGACAATTATCATCATTATTATTACCGCATCAATTCTCATCATCCTGTATTTAAATAAATTGATATTACGTTATTCGATATGTAATATTTTATTATAAACAGCTGATATTCAAATTCATATTCAATTGAATTGGAATCTATTTATAAAATTTTTTTATTTAATAGTTTTTCAATAGAAATATAATAATAACAAGAAACAAAAAAAAAATAGTCGTGAAATATTATTAAACTTAACATGGGGTGATGTGATGTGCAATCATCAAACAGTTACGATATTGAATTGATTTTTTATTTAAATCAATGTCTTTAAAGGCTTATTATGGAAGATGGCGATGAAAATAAAAGAAGAAGGTCTTTAGTTTAAGGTACCCTACCAGAATTCAAGAAGAGAGGCATGGAGATGAAAGCAGAAGGAAGATTCACATTCCAGGTAAGTATGATTTCAATTTTAAACCTTAACAACTTTTAAATTCACAGGTCGTTTGTTTCTTCATGCAAATGAAGGCTTCATTTCAAATCTTTCTTTTAAAGAAGGCTTCAAAATCATTATCAATATAAAATTAAAGGTTTATTGCGGAAAATGGTGATGAAGAAAAAAGAAGAAGGTCTTCAGTTTAAGGTACCCTACCAGAATTCAAGAAGAGAGGCATGGAGATGAAAGCAGGAGGATGATTAACGTTTCAGGTAAGTATGATTTCAATTTTAAACCTTAACAACTTTTAAATTCACAGGTCGTTTGTTTCTTCATGCAAATGAAGGCTTCATTTTAACTTTTTCTATCAAAGAAGACTTCAAAATCATATTTATCATCATTTTTTTGTCACATACAGTCCTGAATTGTATCCGACACCTGTTTCAATTCAAACCAAGAAATATTCATCAAAAATAACTCTCCAAATCAATGAGCTAACACTTATCGCTTACAAGACGATTTTATAACAATAATCATCATTAATGTAATAATAATTAAAGAAATGAATAAGAAGAAGAAGACGAAAGCAAAAAAAAATATTAGCGTAACACCACAAGTAAAGAGAACCACTGAAGCAAAGTACTTATCTCACACATACATGACGATTATGATGTAACAATATGTGATCACAGCATGCAGTCAAAATAATTCATTATAATGATTAAAAAGCAAAAAAATTAAACAATACAAAAGACATCAATTTCATGACTTCCCATATAAATGTACAAGCAAACAATTTAACAAACATATCTAACTTCTATCAAATAATGCTTTTAAATGTTGTGAAAAGGGAAATTTCTTTAATGTTTCATTTGATTGTTTTCTTTTGATATGTGATATTTTTTTCGTTGAATGTATGTTAAATTTCAACAATCGTGGCGCGAAATTATCTTTGTTACATGCGTTAACTCTAAACATACAAGCACTTACATAAACAATGTGGACTATCATTAGCAAAGATCTTTTTCACAGATTTTCATTTCATTAAATGTTTGTATAAGTATTTTTTTTCTCCTCATAATATCAAAAGAAACATTATTATTAAATAATTTAATAATAACTTTGTATTTTTTTATTTTATTATTTTCATTATTAAACACAAAATAAGTATCTCTCTATATCTTATTTGAGAAACGTAATGTTAAATTTTAAATGTTATATTATATTAAAAAAATTTTTATAATAATAACAAACAACTAAAAAATTCCATAAATATTATTTTAATTTTTATATTTTATTTTGTATTGAAACATTTACAAAAAAAAAGTCAACTTGATTATATGTGAATAAAAATTTTGTTTGTTAAGTTTTTGCATGTATTGCGTGATCATGATTTTAATAATAATGGGTGAGGATAAGAATATTATATTGTTACATTACAACATGTATGTTGTGAGTTGCAATTTTCAAATATAATAAAAAAATAAAAGTCACAATAATGCAACTTGCATTTATGAAACGTCCAAGTTAATGTTTAAGGAATGTGATGGGTGAAAGTGTATCTTGTATAATTTTACATTAGATCGCTGTTTCATATAATGAAATTTCATATGAAATTGAAGGCGCTTATGTGGTTAAAAATATGGTTTTTTATCTTATTAGGAAGATCTTCAGTTCAATGGAAATCAATTTTTTGTGGGAAGTGACATCAATTGTTGTATCAGTTAAATTTAAGCGAGAATTCTACTGATTATCTTATCTAAATTGGCTATAAATGGAAGAATGACATACAAGTAAATATGGAAATTAATAGAAATGGGGTTCAGAAGACGTTGTTTTAAAAGGACGGACGTAACGTACGCTTTAAGTTGATGTACGAAAGTGAATCCTGTTAGAAAATCGTTTTTGGCGATTTTTTTGGAGTTTTACGTCAACTTGTGAAGAGGAGGATCATCCAGCACAGTCAGAATTACTTCTGTTGGATATTTGTGGGCTATTCTATAAAACTCGAACTTGAACAGATACATTTGGGTTGAAATAATTTTTGCAGTTACTAGGATCGAACTAGAGAGCTTTGAGATGGAATGCGATAAGTTCACTAAAGTCACTTGAATTTCTTCTTCGAAATCGGGTAAGTTACCTTTAACCCAAAAACTTCTTAAATAAAATTTCCGAACCCTGTTTTGAAATTAATTTTAAAACGTTATTCAAATGACATATCAAAAGACTTTAAATGAATGAGTGGGATGCCACAATAAATGCGGCATCATCATAAAATCGCATCATCTTCTTAAAAATAACAATAAAAGCAAAGTGTGCTAACAAAATTTGTATTAATTGAGGATTATCACTCATTAAGTTCATTTTCACTTTAATTCTCAACTCTTCTTACCTTATAAGTCCAATTAAATGTATGTTAATCCAAGTTAAGCCAGATTATTTTGCACTTGATTCGTCGTATCTGAAATGAAACAAAAAGAATAATCAAGGTTAATCATGATAAATTGACAAACGTGAAACAAAGAACTAAAATTTTATTCATTGTAAGTAAATTTACTAAAAAAAAGAAAGTGAGTTCGCTTCAATTGAAGTCCAATTTGACCCTAGATGAAAGTATTAAAAAATTTAATAAAAATATTTACATAACCATACAATTTTAGAGTCATTTCAATTCAATTGAATCAAATTAAATGATAATTGACACTCATAAAAGTACTTGGCAATTATTTTAAAATTAAATAAAATGAAAATTGCAATAATACTGTTAATTTATTCATTTTTTTTATTTTTAAGTATTCACTTCCAACATGGTTGCAATTTTAATTTTTTTGTCTCTAATGCTTGAGTTTAGTTTGTAAAATTTTTATTTAAATAAAAAGGTACTTCATTTTTAGTTCCTATATAATTAAAAAAAAATGTTGAATGTAATAAAAAAAAATATCATATTATATAAAATTATTGTACAATGAAACAATCAAAGCACACTTTTCATTTAAAAACGTTTTGTGAAAAATGTTATCATCATTTTTTATTTATAGCACATCATTTTGAGATAAAATCATAAAAATTTATATTTTCAGAAGTGAATTTCATTTGAAAAGGTTTGTTACTATATTAAATTAAAAGTGAATACAAAACTGAAATCTAAAGTGATACTGCTTCATAATCATAATCATGGATAGTGATGTGCAATTGAAGATAGCAAAGTACGTGTGCGTTAAATTAAATAACAACCAGTAAAAAAATATAAATAAATACAACGCAAAAAATATTTTTTTTGTACATTCAAAAAAAAAAGTGCCACTTAAAAAAAATTATCATTATTATTTATATTGAAGTAAAGAAGAAAAGTTTTGGTTTTATTATGATTTTATTTTGAAGAGTACGTGCTTATGTGATTCGCGAGATTGCTCGTTCTGATAAAAATGTCAATGAAGTGATTACTGTGCTTTCGTCTTTAAAATGGGAATAAACAAGACGTTATTCGTGAAATGATTAATGGAACGTATTCCCAAAAAACTGAAGCTGTTATGATTTGATTACACGTTTAAAGGAAAAGAAATAGAAATGTGCCATATAACCTAATGTTTTTTTTTCTTTCAGGGACTTTCTTCAGTTCAAACCCCAGAAATTGGAGTCAAAGGAGCAGGTTCATCACAAAGGTTTCAGGTAAGGACACGTCAAAAACTTGGTAAGTAAAAAAAAACTTCATTTCTTATTTCACTTTTTTTAATGACTTTTAAATTCACAGGTTAAGGGACAATCAACAAGGAATCACATTCATCAAATTTTTTTCTTCATGCAAATGAAGGCTTCATTTTAAACTTCTTTCACAGGAAGGATTCACCTTTATCTAGGATTAAACTCAAATTGAGTATCCTGAACGAGAGAGCTACTGTACGGAATTACTGCCACAATATTTAGCCAACAAATTGACAATTGTTAGAAGTGCCCAACCTTACAATTTGAGGACAAATGATAACTATCGTTTTCCAAATTATTGTCATGACAAGCAGCAAAATTCGCTATATTACAAAGGCATGAAACTATATAACGATTTAATGAAAACAACAACTATCGATACAACAAATTTAAAACGCTTTAAACAATCAGTATTAATTTATGTGAAAACTATAGTCAATTGTCATAACGTCCTGTAATTTAATTTAAAGCTGTTAATAGTGTTTTGATAAACATCATCCTTAGGATGGACCCCAGCCACAAGTAACACGCTGCACCGTACAATCCCCACGTCACAACAACTCTTCATGTCATTATAGCAAAATTATGATAATTTAATAAGAACAACAGCAAACAAAAAGAGGAATGTGAAAAATACCCATAATCATAATTAATCTAATTGGAATGTAGCTCTCTGCTACTTTGTACGTCTATGACCTATATAAACAAAAATTCTATTGTCATACAAAAATTAATGCCAATAATAAGACACGATAACAAGCTGCTGGAATTTATGTCGCTTTTATTAACTACCAACATACGTGAGTACGTGTGTGATGATGATGATGATGATACTTATAAAAAAAATAACAAAAATAAAATAATGATAATAAGCGCGAGATACGAGATCATTTAAAGAAGATGTGCGAAATGAATATAAAAAATTTTTATAAAAATTATGTGAGCGGAATTTTTATTACATAAAATGTTATTAGAAGCAATTAATTTACTCTAACAAGTATTCTTTGTTCGTATTGTGACAGAGCATGAAAAATTTAAGGGCAATTCAAGTGAGGCGACATGTCGAGATAAGTAGAGTCCAAAAAAAATAATAGAAATGAAAGTAGGTCCATCTCATTAGTATCATGCTTGGAAGTGATTTAAGTTGAAAATCATTGGTCTAAATTTAATACAAATATTTTGAATAAAAAAATATTATTCTTAACGTGACATGAAGATCTTTTTTGCATGATGGAATGTGACACTCGAAATTTCGGTTCATTTCAATTACTTGACATTCAGAATCAAGTGCAGAGGTTAATACCCTCGAATTTTGAAGTAAATTTTTGTTATTTTTGCAATGAAATTTAAGTGAAATTTATGCTAATTATAACATGCTTTACAACGAAAATGAATTGTATAATTGAAATACTTCATTAAAACAATTATTTTATCATAAAATTTTAATGTAACTGTTTACAAAAAAGTAGTAAATTTTCATGCTCATGGAAGCACAGCATTTTCACGATGCAATCAAGCAAATAATATTTTACAATTAAAAATTTTCTTTCCATTTCTTGTATTTATTTTAACTTATTTATCATTATTATTATTGTTATTTAGAGCAACGACCAAATTAAAAATTTAAAGTAATAGTTTTAACTTCATTATTTTTTTTTTGGGTTTTGTTGCAATTTAAAACAAAAATCGCATGTTAAGAATTGAAATTAAAGGTAAAATTATAACAAAATTGCATGCATGATACCTTTTTGTGTTTTTCTTTCCGTTTTTTTGACTTACTCGGACTGGTACACGAGTAATTCCTTGTTAAAAATTGTAAAAGTAACTTTAACCCAGATAAGGCGGCATACTTTTCGACTTCTTATAAAAAACTAAAATTTTGAAATATAAAATTATTTTCTTCTTGTAAATTTTTATGTTAATTTCATAAAAAACATTCTTAAGAACCACTTTCGACAGTTTCCGATACTGTTGATTTGTCCAAAGTATGATTTTAAACGAATTTAAGTCAAACTTGCTTGGCCTTCTGGAAGGACTGTAGCCTAATCTGAGTTAAATTGATAAGAGGAAAGAAAATTCATTTAATGTTGGATTTTAATGTCCTCGAAAACCAGGCTGCCAATTTAATGTCAAAATTTTGCTGTGATCGGATTAAGAGCATACTTAAAGTGTCCTTAAGTCAGATACAGATCTCTAATGTTAATCTTAAGGCAATGTCAATTAAATGTACTGAAATTGCAAAAAAAAAATGAAATTGGCAACCCTGTTCTTCAAATAAAACGTCAAAAATCATACTAATTCAAATTTCAATCAAGGTAACGGTCAAATTTAACAATTTTTTTTCTTCTAATTCGTCATAATAGTTCTTAAACATGGCTTTCAGCTATTTATTCAAATAAGAAAAAGCCAAACACTAAACATATAATATCACGGTCATCATTATTATTAATAATATTCTTTTACCTTTTAATAACACACAACAAGAAATGAAAAAGAAATAAAAACAGTCACGCGTAAAAAATCAGCTCGTAATTTAAATAATGAAATAAAAAAAATTAAATGTTTTAAAAAAAATAAAAAAAGAACCATAACTGTAAAATTTAAAGATGTAAATTAAAATATATGTAATTTTTCACTTGACCATCCGAAAAAAAAGAAAATATGTGGTAACGATTTGTTAATGTTACATTTCTTTGCTGAGAGCGAAATTGTTATGATTAAAATTCTGACAAATATCGTGAAGATGATTAGCAACGCAATCATTCAAATGAAAAAAATGAGAAGACTGAAAAAAATGGACTTAATTGAATTAATTTGAAATGGATTTTAGTGATATTTCATTGACAATTCTTCATTTGACAGTTATTTTTGAAAATTTTACAGCTCTGTTCAAAAAGTTGACAGTTAATTGCAAAAAATCGAAAATTGATCGTTGTTTTCAAAAAAAATGACAGCTCTGTTCAAAATTTGACTGTTATGCTCAAAAAAATTGACAATTATTTTCAAAATTTGACAGTTATTTTCAAAATTTGACGGTTATGTTCAAAAAAAATTGACAGTTATTTTCAAAATTTGAGGGTTATGTTCAAAAACATTGACTTTTATTGTCAAAATTTGACGATTATGTTCAAAAAAATTGACAGTTATGTTTAAAATTTGACAGTTATGCTCAAAAAATTGACTGTTATTTTCAAAATTTGACGGTTATGTTTAAAATTTGACAGTTATGCTCAAAAAATTGACAGTTATTTTCAAAAATTGACATTTATTTTCCATTATTGACATTAATTGACCATTATTTTCAAAAAAATTGATAGTTGTTTAAAATTTGACGGTTATGTTCAAAAAAATTTACAGTTATTTTCAAAATTTGACGGTTACGTTCAAAAAAATTGACAGTTAAATGTCAAAATTTACAATTCAATTTCAGAACTTGCAATTTTTGACAGTCAACCTCTTAAGTCGATCAAATTGACATTCTTTAATATCGAAACATTGATTTACTTCCCAGTTTCTTGACACAATTACAATAAATGTCATAAATCTAAATTCTAGTCTTTGTAAAATTATAAACGCAAACACCCCTTGCTGCGAGAGAACAACCAATTAAATCAAGGCTAAAATCGTACACACACACAGAAAATACAACACTGCGATTTTTAATTTTAATTTAATTCATTAGTTAAATAACCAGCAGTAATAAAACGTAATAGCTTATTTGTGGTTATTCGGTATTTTTGTTGCATACATTGTTGCACACTTTTCATTTATTTACTCATTCAGGCTTGTAAAATTCCAATGTGTGAGTGTATGCGATTAATAAATGTAATTTTACAGATAAATTCAACAAACAATCAATAAAATGTATCACCACAATCTCTCTCTGTGTGTCGATCGATGGTGTTTCAATGTACTGGATATTTAACTAATAAATTGTATTTTCAATGTAAACAAACATTTTTGGTTTTCATGTCAGTAAAATCTAAATATTTAAAATAAAATGCTTGAATTCCGGCATCTATCTGTCGTTTTAATTGAATGGAGTCTGTTACTAGGCGTGAAATTTCATGACACACTTTGAAATTTCGTGAGTCCTGTCAATTTTTCTGTATGTTTTTAATTACATTTAAATCAATAAATAAATTGAGGATGATTGAAATTAACATTAAAATTTGATTGAATCAATTTCACGTATGGATGTGAGAACTTTTATAATGACTTATGGTCATTTTTGGTAAAATTGAGAGAAGTGTATGAGCGTGGGACAACAACATAAAAATTTGTTTAAAGTGATTTTTTTTAAAACATTTTTATGACACAGCTATTAAAATTAAATAAAATAATGGCAAATTGAGTGTGTGTGTGTGTGTGTTTGACCAGTCAATCAAGCGTGTAACTTTATTTGTATGATGATGATGTAATTTGTGTCATATCTCCATTAATTTTTTTTATGAATGAACTCTATTACTATCAATCTATTACTCTAATATTTCACTTAAGTATTTCTCTTATGATATGGGCACAGGCACACACACACACACACACACACAGTCGTTTAATTGATTGTTTGAATGATGAACTTTTATTTAATTTGAATATCTTTGAGGACGATCAAAGTCGGAATTGTGTTACAAGTCAATGAGAAATTTGGATTTTTTGAAAATCTGTAGATAGAAATAGATGGTGCTGTTACTTCAGTTAGAATTCGCTTTGGTGAGACGCTTCCTCAGTAAAAATTGACCTGAAAATCCTTAAAATGACATAAGTTGACGTAACTGTCAAATTTGAAATGACAGTTGAGAAAATCACTTAGGGCTAAATTTCATCAATGTCAGTGATACTGAGAGGAAAACTTTTCTGAGAGAAATTTGTCTACACTCTCAACCCAAAATGAGTGGAGCACCAATAGGAGGCCAGTGGGAAGCCGTGTTCCCCGGGGTCCTATTGGGTTTGGATTAAAATTGTAGAGAAGTAAAAAATGACTGCGATGACTGAAAAGGTGATGCAATTTTAAAGCTCAGTAAGCTTTAAATGCTCTAAATCTATGTCAACGATCACAAACCCACCAAAAACAAACCAGATGGCGCTACAATCATATTTCCAATTGTCATTAAACTTCAATCAAACTTGCAACGTCCTCATAACACCCATAATTAAAATATCACTCAACTAAACTCCCATTTAAAGAATGTTTAGAATGTGAATATGCGCAAATTGATTATTTATTGCATGGGCGTCCATTACACAAAACGATATCATTCACATCACACACTCACACCCAAATTAAAATAAACAGAAGAATGATGAAGTGTTAATTGTTTGATCTAATAAAAATTAAATTGTTGTCGCTTCAATGTCGAACTAGATGAGAGGATATGCCCTTTTACAATACAATCATAAAAAAAAAGCAAATAAAGTGGATTTTTTTTTGAAATGTGTCATTAAAACTGATGATGATAATGATGATGACATCCAATTAGTTAAAATCTAGAACGACGATTAAATGTATGCTCAATCGGATGTTGAAGTAATTTTAATTGACCTTTGTGTCAAAAAATACGAGTGCTTGGACTTGATTTTTCTGTGTTAACTGAAAAATTAATGGTATGACTTTCACTCAATATGTGACCCCCGTGATTTCAGCACACATATCACGATGCATTACAATCATGATGATGTGGGAAAGCGTGGAATTTGCTTGTAATAAAAATTTCCTTTTGTCATGCATTGCAAAAAAAATGAAAAAAATAAAGGCAAAGAAAAATTAAATTCAATTGAAAAGTTTTATTGCTTTTAAATGCTGCTGCTGCTGTTGCTGCCTCGTTTCACAAGACAGACGACTAACAAAAATAAATAAATAAATCAAAGGTATAATAAAGTAGCACACATGCCACATGAAATTCATTCTTTCTCTGCTTATTTTAACATTTCATATGCAATTTTTTTGATATAAAGAAATAAACAAACAACCTGCTGGCAGGCAGGCATAGAAACACATTAAAAAATGTGTCGGTTGAACATTCATATAAAATTTTATGTCTTCTAGAAATACAAGTAAAAAAAAAAATAAAACCAAAAAAAAAATCCAAGTTAAATAGTTAAAATAATAGTTTATAAAATTCGCGTCAAGGAGAGTTTGAGAGGGAGAACAATGCATTGTAAAATTATTTATTTATTTTTAGTTTTTTTTTTGCAATAAAATGGTAAATTGTAAATTGTTTTATAGTGAATAGTAGTGGCATAGCATAGCATGGCAAAAAAAACTGCACACAATTGACTATTAAAAAGCAATTCTTGTGTTATTATTATGTGCCATGCATTTGTTTCGGTCATGATGTGAATTGTGAAATGTGTATGTGCTTTTTATTGTACATAAAAGGTGCCTCTAACATTTCTTTGGGTTTTTTTTATTGAATAATGAATGCAGTCCAAAAGATTTATAATCAAAAAATGTAAATGAGGGCAGAAATATTGCCGAAGAAATTGGATTAAATTGAATTGAATTGAATGGGAAAATAAAGAGTAACATGTAAAGAATGACCGTTAGGATTTTTTTTTACATTTTTAAAGTGAAGGAATTTGATAGAATGAGATAATGAAGAATTTTCTTTATACAGAGAACATGATAGGAAAGGAAATTTGATCGAACAGACTTTTTAAAACTAAATTTCATCGAACACCCCTTTTAAAAGTAAATTTCATTGAACAGCCCTTGTATAAGTAAATTTCAACGAACACCCCTTTAAAGTTAAATTTCATCGAACAGCATTTAAAAGTAAATTTTGTCGAACAGACCTTTGATAAGTGAATTTCATCGAACAGCCCTTTGGGTGCTCATTTAAAGTAAATTTCATCGAACAGCCCTTGTATAGATAAATTTCATCGAACAGACCTCTGATAAGTAAATTTCTTCGAACAGCCCTCTGATTTATCATTTAAGGGAAATTTCATCGAACATCCCTTTTAAAAGTAAATTTTATCGAACAGCCCTCTAATTTCTCATTTAAGGGAAATTTGATCGAACAGACCTCGGATAAGTAAATTTCGTCGAACATCCCTTTAAAAGTAAATTTCATCGAACAGCCCTCTGATTTCTCATTTATGGGAAATTTCATCGAACAGACCTTTGATAAGTAATTTTCATAGAACAGCCTTCTGATTTCTCATTTAAAGGAAATTTCATCGAACAGCCCTTTTAAAAGTAAATTTCATCGAAAAGCCCTTTGAATTCTTATTTTCAATTTAATTAAATTTAATTCTTGCTTTTAATCGACTCAATCATGCCGAAAATTAAAAAACATATCTGATTCATGTCATTTCTCGCCCTAAACTCGTTCCACTTCCTTCTAAACGTAATTTTACTCACACATCTCATTTCATTTCATAGATTATCTCGTTTTCAGTATTTTATGACAAAAAACATTTACCGCTATGTAAATAAACAAATCATGCACTTCTTCATCTGCATATCTTCTAAAACAGTTTTTTCTCCACTTAGCATTTATTTCACCTATTTTAATGTTAATTTTTTCTGTTTATTCAAACATTTTACGATAGTAAAAAATTATGGGCATTTACTTTGAGATTTATAATATTTTAAGAGAGTTCTTGTGTTGATAATAACTCGTACTTGAATCGCATAAACATTAGAAACACGCGTTTTTTTCTCATCTCGTCTAACTGTTTATTCTACTTTGACTACTTTTTTCTATGCAAACACACACATGTATGGTCATAATCTTAATACATTTATCTTTTTTTTTATTTTTATTATTTTTTTTATAAATTATTATTTTAATATAAACATATATGCACATATTATTTTAAATGTAAGGTACAAGCAAAGCAAAAGCAAAACAAATCTTTCTCGTTTTTTTTCATGTTTATCTTCTTATACTTTCATATGGGAATAAATAATGGGCTAAGTGACATGAATGTGTATTTCATATTTTTTTTTTGTAACCCATAACGAGAGAAAAAAAAGAGAAAGATTCTAAAATAATAATAATAATATAATAAAATAAAATAAATAGCCTAAGTAAGCCTGTAAGACAGATAACTGCGTGAGTTTTTAATGTTTTTTAATATGTTTTCTTGTTAAAATTTGTGTGTGTGGATGAGTTTTAGGTTGTTATCTTAAAAAATTATAAAAAGAAATGGTCATTAGACTCATAAAATTATCATGTTTTTAAATTGTTTGAACTTAATAATCATTATTTTTAAATTTAAGTGAGTGAAATGGACTTTAAAGGCCTGTGGTGAAGAAAAACTGCACAAAATTCAGTGTTAAGGTTAAATTTGAGACGGTTAATGAGATTTTTGACCAAGGTGATGAAGTTTCAATGAAATTCATTCCATAAAATGCCAGTCAAGCACTTTTAACTTCAATTCATCGATAAAAATCGCATGTTCATGTTCAAATTTAAAGTAAAAACTTAAACTAATTTTGGCATAACAAGGAAGTATTTTATTTCATGCTCATTAAAGTTTGAACTGATTCAAAAAGTTTTATTTGTATTTTTGAACAAAAACAGAAAAATATTATTTAAAATTACTCATTTATTATTATTCTTGGTCAGGCAAAATCATAAACAGTACTAAAAAGAAAAAACAAAACATTTGAATGTATCAATATTTTGACAAGTCAAATAATGTTTACTTTTAAAAAAAAAAAATTTTTTGTGAATCAAGTTTTTGAATTGTTTTGAACTTTAAATGAAAAAAAACGAATGAAATACAATCATTAAAGTTTTTTGTTTGTTCATTTTAAAGTTAAACAAAAAAAAATTGAAGAGAATGACAATGAATGATGTTTGAAAGTGCATTTGCGATACTCTGAGAGAATTTATTTTCAATTGCTCTCATTTTTCATGTTCTCTCACTTAAGGTCGCTCTTTTAAATTTGCTTTGTGAAGCATTCTCTCATAAAGCCTTTAAAATGCGTCTCTCTATTTTCTTCTCTCTCTCTCTCTCTCTCTCTTTTCCATCTGATTCGAAATCGTATTTCTGTCTTTCACTTTTTTTTCACTCTCTCTCTCTCTTTTTCTTTTGATTCGAAATCGTTTTTCTGTCTTTCACTTTTTTTTTACTCTCTCTCTCTCTCTCTTTCTTTCTTGTCCACCTGATTTTAAATCGTATCTCTGTCTTTCACTTTTTTTACCCTCTCTTTCTCTCTTTTCCACCTCATTTGAAATCGTATTTCTGTATTTCATTTTTTTTACTCTCTCTCTCTTTTTTCCATCTGATTCGAAATCGTATCTCTGTATTTCACTTTTTTTCACTCTCTCTCTCTCTTTTTCTTCTGATTTGAAATCGTTTCCCTGTCTTTCACTTTTTTTTCACTTTCTCTCTCTCTCTTTTCCTTCTGATTCGAAATCGTATCTCTGTATTTCACTTTTTTTTACTCTCTCTCTCTCTCTCTCTCTTTCTCTCTTTGTAATTTTTCCCTTTCTTTCTCGCTTTGATTTTTCTCTCTTCTCTTGATCTTCCATTCTTGATATACTGAAATAGACCTTTATGGTCTGATATTTCCCTAATTTCATTCGCGATGACGGCCTTCGAACCAACTTAGGCCCAATAGCCATTTCAGATAATATCCAGGAAAAAAAAACATTTAATGATAAAATAAATTAAATGAATGGAGTTATAATTATGTTATTATTATATTTAAAATATTTAAAAAAAAAATATTAAATGGCACCAACAGTTTTTTTAAAACGCGACATTTAAACATACTCAATACAATACAAAAAAATGTTTAAAAAAATTAATAATAAAAATAATAATAATTTGATGACTTTGTTTATGCTTTTTAAGTTTAAATTTGATGATGAGTCAAAATATTTTGAGTTTCAATACAAACGTTTGTACTTTTAAATGTTAGTCACTTTCATGCTTTTATTTTCAAATCACTACGTTTTTTTGTTACTTCTTTCAATGAATGATCTACATTTTTTTTTTATTTATCTTCCTTTTAACGATATGATTCACTTTGAATTTCATTACCATGAGATGAAATGAAACATAAAATCACCATGAAACATGTTTCAATTATTTACTTACACATGGCAATTTCCTGGAATTCTGTGATTCGCATTATGAATCCGTTAAAAATATCATCGAATTATTGATATGAAATTAAAAAGGTGAATTATTATCAATTTAACCCTGTCAAAGTTTACAGTTTGCAATTAAATCTTTTAATCTGTGTAATTTTTGTTTCACGTACAGTTTTTTTTTGCCAAAACAGGCAAAACCGGAAACGGTTCATTTCAGTGTACAAACAAAACTTGCTTATCACGTTTTATTTTATTTTGTGTTCAAGTTTTGAATTGAACTTTAACAAGAACAAAAACAGCCTTCAATGTGGATTTGAAGTTAAATTGAAAGAAAAAAAAATACTTTTAAAAAGCTAATCAATGAAAAAAAAGCAACTTAATGACATGAAATGGGCAGAAATTAACTAATTTGTATATTTTTATTTTATTATTATTATTTTTTTTTTTTATTTTTTAATAATTAACAATATTCGACTTTGAATTGGATTGGATTGAAATCTGAATGGACGATTAATTGTTTATGAATAATATTGACGATTCATCACCTTGTCCAATTAAATGTTAAAAGTAAAGTAATCTGTAATTTAATTTAAGTTTTTTTTTTTGATGATCATGGGTTTGTCTTTTGTTCGATATTAATTTGATTTGAATATGTCTTTTGAATTGAATTTGTAGCGTTATTCGAAGTGATTTGGAAAAAAATGCGATTTGGGGGTTGGTCCGCCCGTCTGTGTCCACGATCGCAGAAAATCTTGAAATTTTCCAAGATGGCCGAAAAACGTAGCGTTTTCCAAGAACGCGGATAATCGTGAAATTTTCCAAGATTGCGGAAAACGAAGCGTTTTTCAAGATGGCGGAAAAACGTAGCGTTATTCAAGAACGCGGAAAATCTTGAAATTTTCCAAGATTGCGGAAAACGAAGCGTTTTTCAAGATGGCGGAAAAACGTAGCGTTTTCCAAGAACGCGGTTAATTGTTGCGTTATTCAAGAATGCGGAAAATCGTGAAATTTTCCAAGATGGCGGAAAACGAAGCGTTTTTCAAGATCTAGGAAAATACTGGAATTTGCTTGAATTCCTTGAAATGCGCTTTTGTGAATCATTCACGATGACGTTTCCCATTTTTTTCATCTAGATTCAAGTAAAAAAATAAAATTGAAAGTGATTGTTATTTCAATTTAAGTCTTTTTTTGCTCTGCAGATGAGCGTACTTCAAAATACAACAAAATCATCGACTCATCAACTCATTAAATCATCATTCCTTGTTCCTTAATTGTTTCCTTTTACATGAGTGGTGTATTGTGTTTTTTTTTCTGTCTGTCTGTATTGAAGAGCAAGTTTGAGTTGTGATGGAAACTTTTGTGGTAAAGTGATAATTAGGCTGGAATTTCACGTTAACATCCGAGATTTGTGATTCATTTTACATTGTGGATTAAATTACTCATTGAAAGTGAGAGAATTTAACATTATTTCTTTATGTACTTTGAAATGTGAGTCATTTCATTTGGATTTTAGATCAAGGATTAAAAATTAACTCAATGATGGTGAATCCCTGCCCTCAATTTCATTTCAATTCCATTTCAATTACAACTCACTTTCTTCTCAATTAAAACGGAATTCTCCATAATTTTTACTTAGAAATCAAATCAGCGATCTTCCATCTCATTACTTTTCTAATCACATATCAAGCACATACATTGAAAATGCAAAAATATTCATAAAACATTGATTTTAATAATGATCAATTGACGTGCAGCACATGTACCATTTTAATTTTAATCACAGTAATTTTTTTTTCTTAGTATCCATAATTATTAGTTTATTTTTTCATTTATTTTTTTTCAATTTAACAGGCAACACAATTCATTTAAATATCTTAAATCTAACATTTTCTCTTTAAATTTCAAGATATGGATGCTTTTAGCACTAATTCATCATCATAAAAAAATATCAAATCATCGTGTCATATCATGATGCATGAAATACATTTAAAAATACATACAATAAAAGGTTCTCTTTCATTATTACTTTAAGATACCTTCACTGTAATCGTCATCATCATCATGTTCGCATATGACTTTTTTTTCTTTTCTTGTAATGATGTTAAAAAATGATGCGTGATAGCTCAAAATCTTTAAATGAAAAGAAGTCATTAATCTCCTTTTTTTCTTGTAGCATTTTATCTCGCACAAAATCGATTTTCATGATAGATTTATTAGGAATTTTGTTTTAGTGTGTGTGTGTTATGGATTTATTTTCATGTCAAAGTCACACAAAGTACGCGTATGTGAATGGACAAAAAGGGAAAGTTTTTACCTCACACACAATCATTTCAATGTTAATAATATTAAAAAAAGTGACTGTTTGTTTCTAATGTTGGAATATATGGATTATTATTATTTATTTTTATTTATGTTTTGTGTCGTGAGTGTTTAAAAATTACATTTCAGAGACAGTTTTTTTTATTTTTTTTATGTTATTTATTGGTTTTATAATAATATTTAATGATAATGTATTAAGACGTTACTATAAAATTTATTGTATCAAAGGGTGTCAGGTATTTTGTATTTTCTCATCATAATTTTTACATTAAAAGCTCTTTTGTATCATTGAAATCCTTTCAAAAAGGGAAAATGACATTAAATTTTGTGCTTACTGGGAAAAAAATTAATATAAAAAACATAAATACTGTCTGGGTTAAATTTATATGCTAACTGGGTTATACTTCAATTTTTTTGGTATTGAAATTTGTTTTAACATCTGAAAAATGCTTTCTGAATTGAATTTACATGCTATCTGGGTTAAACGTCAAATTTTTTGCAGTAAAGCTTATACTGAAATCCCACAAATGCTATTTGGACTTAACTTCAAATAATTTGATACTTAAAATTGTATTTACACAAAAAATCATTGAATTTTATGCTTACTGGGCATAAATTGAATATAAACAAACACAAATGCTTTCAAATTTAAATTTACATGCTAGTTGGGTTAACCTTCAAATTTTTGACAGTTAAATTTGTATTGACAACAATTTTAATGTAAAACTAATAACTAAACGACTTTCTTCCTAAAATAAAAATATAAATATCAATATGTACCAAAATCCATACAAAATACAAAGAAAACGATTATAATGTAATGCTAATAAATGATAAAATAATGCAAGTCTCATGCAAATTAGTATCATTTCGTTTTGTTTTCATTGTAATGTATCGTGTTTCGTTTATGAATTTCAAACAATAATTTAATTTGTAATTTTGTTATTTTCTTTCACTTCGATTTTTGCTTTTGTTAACATAAAAGATTGGATAGGATTTGATCAGATCGGATGTGTATCATGTTATTATTATTATTGCAACAAAATATTGATACAAATAATATTGTTTTGTTATAATTTCACATATGTGTGTGTGTATGTGTTTCAATAATTGCTTGTTGAGATCTATTCATTTTATTTTGTATTAAAAGAGGCAATTGACCTTATCGACATGAAATATCTGTATCATTTCATGAAACCCATGACGTTATTAAAGCATAAAATTGTATCTTAATGAATGGATTTTCTTATATGAGTTTTGCGATCCAATGATATGTGGATTTTATTATTATTAAAGTGTGGTTATTGTAGTTTAACAATATTATTTTCATTATATGAAGGTTTTTGTCTGTATCTCATTTGAAGGTCTAGTGTACTCTAAAGATATTAAAAATTGTTATTAAAGACATCTCACGTTGTCACGGTATTCTGGATTTTAATTGAGTGTATGTTTCCTTTTCATATTATTAGTTTTACTTGAGTTTACTTAGAAAGCCATTGGATTTTTATCTCAAAATCTGGGATTGGTTTCATTTAAAGTGCAACTTAAATTAAATTGGTAACATACGATAGTGAGATGTAAACAAACGCAGTTACCCAGTAAGCACAAAATGTGATATGAAAAAAAATGACAGTGAGAGCCCAGTTAGCACACAGAAAATTACCAGTTAACAAGGAAAAGTTCATATCTTGACATTTGATGCTAAAACTGTCAAAATTGAAAATAAAATCTAAAATTATTCCATTTTAAACCATTCTCATCCAAAAAAAATATTGACGTCATTCAATTTCAATTCACAGAATCATAATTTAACACAATTCGCACCTTATGCAATGTTTACAAATTCAACCACAAATAACATTAATTTTTATCGTCTATTTCATTTCAGTTTTAAAATAAACACCTAATTATACAATTCTGTTCTCTTGTTTCCATCCATTAATATTAATAACTTGTCTTCACCTCACATATTTATTTGCACCTAGAACAGAAAAACCAAATAAACATAATTTTATACACAAGAAATTCGCATTCATATGTGAAATGTACCAGATGATAACAATTTATGAATATTATTTTTGTTTTATAATTGTTGAATAGCAACAAGATTTTAAATAAATTTATGTTTGTAGAAGAATAAGTTTAAAATGAAATAAAATGCTAATAACAAGTCAGTGTTCAACCCACCTTACTTCCTTTTAAAAATAGTGCACTTTATCATCTTTTTCATCATCAATTAGCTGTTAGAAGGTTTTTTAATGTTCTTATATTCTATTCTTCTTATCAGAATATCATCAGTTTCAAATCTTATCTCAGACATTACAGAAAGCAATGTGTTAAAAGTGTGAAGGAACGAAAGCAAATGGTAAGACGATGTTCATATTAAAAAAAAGGGCGTTTAAACACAATTCTCGTTAAAGTTGTTTTTTCTATTTTTTTTCTTTTAATCTCCAATCTCTGTAAAAGTGCCAAGAACTAACATTAGCTGTTTCCTCTTTATATGCTTATTTTTGTCTACGACTCTTTAAGACTTTTGTCTATTTATTGTTTTAGTTGTTATTAAAACATGTATTAAAACTAGAATAAATTACAATAATTGTATGTGAACTTTCATATAATAGAAAATTACGAGTGTAATTCAAATGTAATGGACTGGAATATTACAGCAAACAAAGAAAGAAAATTTCATGGATATAACTTTTTGTTGAATTTGAATCTCAACTAATTTATTTATTTTTGGCAAAATTTCTTCACTTATATTTTCACTATTATTTGAATGTGAAGAGTGGGTGCCAAATAACGTCCTTTATTATTATCATTATTTTCGTTTAATTTTAAAATGTTATTCATTCATGATCATTTTGGCATTCTTGCATGATTTTGCAATGAATTTACTTGATTTAATTAATTTTTGTGCCAACTGGGCAAAATTGAGAATTTTCTCAGTATTTATGCTTTCTGGGGAATTTTATTAATGATATCTGGGTATTTAACTGAGTATATACGAATTGGGCTCATAATTTGGGTTTAAAACTTTATCTGGATGATCTTGCTGACCATTTTGAAGGCCAGAATAAGAGCTTTTGTCTTCTAGAATCGGTTTTATCGATTTATCTCAAATCGATCTCTTCATATTTTAAGTATGATCAATTTCTAGATCTCTCCTTTATCAGAGCACTATGAAAAAAATTGACAGCTGTCAAGAAAAGTAAGCGATTACATCCCAGTAAGCACATTTCAAGTTTTATCCCAGGAATCACCATGAAATGTCACGAGTAAATGCTCCCTGGGTTTTTTACGAGGTGACTTTCTCGAAACAGTGTTCTAACTTTAAAACTATCACTCATTTCCATATTTGACATCAGCACACTACAGTTACAAGCCAAATTTACACTTAATGAATAAATATTGTTTTATTTTTCATCGTAACTCTAAACAATTTATCACTATTATTATAAAACTTTTGTTGTATGTTATCGTATGTGTCAAATGAATGTAAATGTAACTTTTTTTTCCAAACTCAAATAAAAAATCGTGCTTTGTTAAGACAAAAAAAAAAATGAAAAATAACTAAAGAAATATGTCTGATACTCACAAAAAAATAAAATCAAAGAAATGGTGTGCAAAGATATGATTAATGTTTCATATCAGCAACTATTCGATAATAAATGTGTATTTAAATCATGTATGATATTTCTATTTTTCTGTTTTGGTATTCAGTGTAGCATTAAATCAAAAAGCAAAAAAAATATTGAAGAAAATAATCATTATAAATGAGTATTCAAAACACACATGTAACGTTTGAACACATATCACAATTTTTTTTTCCTTAACATTTATTTTATCATTGAACGATGTTTCTTACGATTTATTTTCATTTTTAAATAGTAAGTCAATAATAATTATTGATTATGTAAGGAAAAAAAACGGATAAAAAATTACAAATTGTCTATCAAGGTGTGTTTGAATTTTGCTGCGGCATGCGGCATTTTCACGTATTACATTGAAAAGAGATCGATAAATTTCTCCAATAACTGGTCGCTGTTTCTATTTTAATCTCGTATATATGTAACATTAAATTAATTGCCTTTAATCACTTTTAAAATATCTTTTAATTTGTTTTGAATTCATTTTTTTTTTTAATTTAACATCACTTCATAGTTTGGATACGTGCTCCGTGAGTGTTATGTGAGATGCATAAATAAATGATTAATTGCATATAAGACCAAAATGAAATGAAAATAAAATGAAGTGTTACCAAATCCGTATTTTTGGTCTATATATGATTAGAAAATAAATAACAAGATAAGTTTTGAATAAAATGCGATAGATTCAAAAAAAATCATATTACGTGAATTTTCTTTAAATACTAAAATTAAAATTAAGTTTAAAAAAAAAGTACTCGCACAGTAGTGGAAACATTCCTAAAAGCAACATGTAACTTTTTTTTATGTAAACACTGTTTAATTATGTATTAAATTTCAATTTTTTTAATTTTTTTTCCTTAACTAATAAGCACAACACTTTTGATTGCTGAGATAAGACTTGCATGCACGGCATGATTCAAATCAAATAATTATAAAACTGGACTTTTTTTAGTTTATTCAACTTTTGTTATTATTATTTAATTTTTTTTTCGTCTTATATTTGTTTTCAATTAAGAAAATGAAATTCATCTCGATTTTTTGAAGTCTTTACGGTAGTTTTTTTTATATTTTTAATTTTTTTTTGATACTTCATTGGAAAATTATTCTATTATTTGATTGAAATTTAACACACGACCATCATAACAATGAAAGAAAATGTAAAAAAGTAAAATTGAAATTAATTGCAACTGTCATTGAGACCTCTAGCGGAGAAATTTACATTGAAATCTTCTTCAAATCTTCCTCGATCATGATCAGGATTTTCCTTGAAATAATTTTACTAAAAAAATTTATGCTCACTGGGCACTTTCTTAATTTTGACGTTATCTAAAATGAGTTAAGTGCTTACTGGGGTATAAATGTAAACAGACAAAGCAAATTGAATGTAAAATCTCATTTTTTCAAGATAATTGTAATTAAAGAAGGTCATTTTTTTACGTTTACATGTTTTTGTCTGTAAGTAATGTAATAAAAGTGGATAAAGAAACAGCAGAGTCATCTTTTCTTTTCAGATCTTATTGAGAGAGTGTCTTTCAATTAAATGAAAAAAACTTCCACTAACAATGGCTTAGCATCGTTTTAGTATCGTAACTGCCTTATTGGATAATTGAAATGGGATATTTAAAGGAAATTATTTTGACTTACTCTTAAAATTCATAGTTTTTGGACCAATGGGTGTTTTTTGATATGAAACGTACCTGAAATGAGAAAAAAAAACAATTTATTAGTATTAAAAAAATATTATTTTGATTAAATTTAATCTTAAATGAAAAAATAAGATAAATATCTCACAAATCGACGACTACCAGCAGAATTCCCTCATAGCTTTCATTGCAATCATTTATAATTGTTTCTAAATTAATCGAATTAAGCGTAAATTAACTCATCATTTCAAATAATTATTTTTGAATTATCACAAAATAACCCAATCGAAACCATAATTAGCGCGATTTTGAGTGAATTGAAACCAAAATCTACCCAATTTCTAACCACTAATCAAAAAAAGTTATATCGATTTAAGCAAAATTGTTCACTAAATACACAGACACTGTCTAAAATCAAATCAAAGCAATTTAATACAAAATCAATATTGGAATAACATCATTAGCATTTAAGCAAACACACACATACAAACAAGTAAATGACTAAAACGCGCAAAAACTTGACAGGTTAAATGGCAATTCAGGTAAGAGAATTTCTATTTATATTTTGCAGTAAAATTATAATTTTGGTTTGATTTAAATTGTATTTTTTTTGTGTCTGTAATTTACTTTTCAGTATCAATTTGGTATCAAAGCCGTAATTTCAATTCAAATTCAATTGATTTTGTCTGTCTATTGTCTCAAGTTTTGTTTTTATTGCAATTCAAAAAAAAGACCCATTAACTTTTTTTTCAATTTTATATTTACTTTGTTTTGACTTTCAATCAGTTTTTTGTCTTGGTCTCTTTTGTTTTTAATATCAAAATTTGATTATTTATTCATTCGAGTCATATGGCGCACACCAAACGACGTAAAAAATCAAAATGAATTTAAATCGCGCTCAATATTTTTATTGATAAAAAAAAAAAGAAAATTTAAATAAAATATAAAAACAAATAAAATGTGGTAAGATTGCTGTAATAAGTATTATTTCAATATTAAGAGAGAAAATTTTTATATGCAAATTCATTTTTTTTTCTTCCTTTCTTCTCATTCCGTCATCATCGAACTCAATCAAATTGAATTGAATTGAATCGAATTTGATACCTTTTTTTATTTTAAATTTGACTACAAAATTTTATATGATTTAGTATGCCATTCAATATGTTATTTTTTTTTTATTACTGTGGTTGGTGGCGATAGCATTCAAATTTCTTTGTTTGTTTATTTATTTAGCGTATTGTTCTCTTAATACTTTTTTTGTCGTTAAATTTTTTTTATTGGTCTTATTGTTTTTAGTAGTTTTATATTTATTTCATTTTCCTTGCAATGCAATGTGATATGGGAATCAGGTTCAAATTGAAAATATTAAGAATAAAATCAGCGATGTTAACTGGGAAAAAACGTTAAAAGCTGATTTTTAGACGTAAAATACTTTGAGAATTGTCAAATTCAATTTCAATTCGCTGTCAATTTTTTTTACCAATCAGTAAAATCAAAGCAAACTCCATTAAAATAATAACAAATAAACTGAAATGTAAATTTGTATAGATACACGTACGGAAATGTCAAAAAAATTATCAGTGAAAACGTCAAATGTCAAATTAAATTTTAAACATCTGGAATTTGATCCAT
Source organism: Culicoides sonorensis (assembly GCA_900002565.1). Lineage (NCBI taxonomy): Eukaryota > Metazoa > Arthropoda > Insecta > Diptera > Ceratopogonidae > Culicoides > Culicoides sonorensis. The sequence goes on along the minus strand of LN483677.1, from coordinate 152,105 downwards.
GAAATTGTCATCAAATTCTACTAAACTTAAATCTTGCCTTTTCAGTATCACATCTGAAGTGTTTTTTTAGGGAGCTGTCAAATGAATTGACGTTTCTTAACTGTCAAAAAGTTAATATTTTTCTTATAATTTTCTAATTTGATCTTTAGAGCTCATTTTTACTTGAGACTGAGTTGCATTTAAAAAAAATGCTTTCTGGGGCTTAAAATATTGCTTTAAATTTCATTCAATTTGACAGCTGTCAAAAAAAAATTATAATATATGCAAAAATGCTCTTGTAAAACGATTTTAATTGTCATTTAAATTTAATTTGCGTTACTTTTCATGATATGTCCCAGTCAGCATTTCCTTTGCTAAAAAATCGCTTTATAAATTTAAATTGACAGTTACAAGAAATTTTCATTTCCTTTCCCACCATAATTATTTTTTGAATTTTAATACATTTCCTTTACTTTTTACTGACAAATGTCTTGCAAATATTGATAAGTAAAAGTGAGATAACTTTTTCATAGTTTTTTTTTACGATTAACAAGGTGATTAACATAATTTGTTTGATTTTAATTTTAATTTCAATTTCATATCAAAGAAAAAAAAAAGGAAATTAGTTTCATAACATGGATCATCAAAATATTGAATTGAAATTAAATCAATTTTGTTATCAATTTATGTGTGACAATTTTATTAGTTTATTTGAAAGCTTTTACAATCGATACAATTTTGATTACTTTCTGTTTATTTTATTTTAATTTAATTTATTTTGCTTAATTTCGTTCAAAAATAATCATCACCATACAAAAAAAATTACAATAAATACAAATGAAATGTTTCACGAATGTAATCCAATATCCAGCTCAAATTTAATTCGACGAATTTCTTTATTTTATCGAATTAAGTTTTTGTTTTATTTGTTTTTTTTTAAATTTGAATATGCTTACTTTGAATTTTGGTCTTTATTTGATTTTGTTTATAATGATTTCCTCGTGTTTTTTCTTCGTTTTTTTTTTGAACGTGTAAGTAATTAATGTTTTTTTTACTGTCATTTACAGGTCATGAACTAAAATTGTAAATGGAGGATCAAATTACTTTTTAATAAAATTTTATGAAATTGAAACGTCGTTGCAGGAATGACATTTAAAAGGAATCATAACAGTCTGTGTTTTCACTCGTAATCCAGCGAAGGGTCATCATTAACCGAACGAGATCTCAATCGGAATTTGAAGGTATCAAGGGCAGTTGGCTAAAAAGAAGTGAAGTGTCAGTACGATGAGGTGAGTTTATTTCGCTCTGCTCTTATCAACATCAGGAGCTGGTGGGTTGCCGTGAAAGCCGGCGCTTGCTTCTTATCAACACACTATCTTTTATTTCATCTCTCTAATTCTTCTACTAATCTTACATTTTCCATGTCAATATAACGTTTTAATTTTGAAGTACCGATTTGATGGGATGAAGGCGGCTACTTCTTCAAAGCGTAAGCACTAAAGTCTATGCAGTGTCAACTGGTTTAAATTTTTAAAAATAAAAATAAATAACTCACACCATTAAGAGAGACGCCATCCTGACATTTCTGTAAGAGCACATACAAGTGGAATTTACCTGACTTGATTGACTATCCTTCGCTATTTCAGACTCCTTTTTCATATCATTTCAAAGAAAAAATTCAAACACCTGTCTCACTTTTTTTTCCTTATAAAAGTAATACGTAATAAAATCACTGCATTCTGGTTTATCATGACTTGAGTTGAGTTGACAAATGTGATTCAGTTTCATATCAAAAGTGCATTTAATTACTTTGCACTTAACAAGATATCATATCACATTATATGACGTAAACTTTTATATTTGAAAAAGAAAAATAAAGCAATAAAAAAATTACTTGTATTTAATTAGTAATAAGATTGTAAAATAAAAAAAAATATTAAATCAACACAATAAAACTGTGTTACAATTTAGAGAAATAAGCAAATAAAATTAACAATGAGATAAGATTTTTATATATTTTTTTTAATAATATAATTTTTCAATATTTGCTTTGCGTCATAGTGATTTTTTTTTTGTTACATTTCAGCAAAAACCCAGACAAGTCGGCACCATAACAAGCAAAATTATCAATTTAGAGTTCAATTTTACGACTAAGCCTTTGTTTTTGTGTCTACTTATCAGTTTTTAAAGAAGAAAAAGCTCACATTCAATGAAAGGCTGGTCATTGTTTTGTATTTAAATTGATTGTTGACAATTTCTTATCAGGAACTTTATTTAAAATAGAATTTGAATCGTTATTTAATTAGAAAAGCAAATATTTGGAGAATATTATTCGTGATAACGTGAAAATTATGATTTCCATGAATTTTGTTCCATGTGACTTTACGTGACTCGCCTCCTATGTTGGATTTACTCCAAGGCAGTGTCATCTAATTTCCTGCTCATGCTCATCAAAGCAAAAATTTACATGACATTTCCATCCTTTTCACATGAAATTGTGTCCCACTAACCCACAAAACCGGATTATCTAACACTTGACCATTTCTTAACATTTCTAATCAACACACATTCATTGTGTATGCTCATTCACCACAAAAATCAAAACAATCAAAGTAATGACATACAAAAAATGATTGTTTTTGACTAAAATTTTGGAGACACTTGACAAAAAATTAGCCATTTCATATTCAAAAAAACCTAAATTAGAAAAACAATCAACGTTTTGTTTGAATTTCAAAAAAAAAAATCGTGTCATCTCCAAAAAAAAAACAAGTCAAATTTGAACAACGGTTTCATTGTTTGTCTTCTTTTTTAAGTTATTTTAAGTTAAAATCAAATTAAATTAAATTTAAAAAAAAGAGCATTTAAATATTTGTCACCTGTCTCCACGTTTAATTATGTATGCAGATATTTATTGTCTCACGATTTGTGTTTTATTCTCAAAATTTCATGTTTCATGTGATATTTAAATGAAATGAAACGAAAAAAAAATGTTAACAGTAAAACAATGTATTGATTAACCCATTGAAATTGTTATGTAAATAAGTTACAAGCATGAAATTAATTGTTGGTAATTAACACTCACACACAGGCAATGACGATTTCTCAACATTGATATAAGTAAAACAGTTAGTAGGTAAGTTAAATTCAAGCGTTATTTACTAATTTGCACTTTGCTTGGTATTTTTTGTGATGTGTGTGTATGTGTGTGTGTGTGTGTGATTATTTTTTCTGTTCTTGTAACATATAATTTACTAATAATAATAACAATAAGAACTGAAAAAAAATTCTATTTCAGAAACCGTGAAAAAGTAGCATTACAAACAAACATGCTAGGTAACTGTTTTATTTGAATATTTTATGTCAAAAAGAGAGAAAATGCGGCTTTTGGGTTCGTCTGTCTATAGATAAGAAAAAAAATGTAATCTTAACGATTTCGAAAGATGGTTCAAGGAATGCTGAAATGGTCGGAACTCGAGTGAATGGTCTCTTATCCCTTATGATACCAAACAGGATGCTTGCTGAGTGAAAGAGCGCTCTTAACTCCATTAACTCCATGTTAAAGACTAGGGCTTCATAACTTCCAAGAAGAAAGGGTCAGATTGCATAACACTCATAGGACTACACCATGAGCAGTGTCATTTGACAGTACATATTTTGACAAGTTAGCAAATGTTGGGAATCGTGCATCAAAGTACATTGCTAATAATGACCTTTTGGTTTTCGGTTATTCTCAAGCTTAAGCTTAACACTTGAAATTTGTTTCGAGCTGAAAAATTCTCGGGTTTAAATTATTAACCCCATTACCCCTTATCACCTGCAGTGCTATATAGTCGCATTGCTAAGTTAGCAATGACCCTTATATTCAAAAGTTTGAACGGTCGATTAGCGTAATTAACTTCATGTTAAAGGCTTGGGCTTCAAAACTTTTTTGAACAACGGGTCAGATCGAATAACACTCATAGGATTTCATGCTGAGCAGCGCCATCTGACAGTACATATTTTGACAAGTTAGCAAATGTTCTTAATCGTGGATCAAAGTACATTGCTAATAACGTCCTACTGGTTTTCTGTTGAGAGTGTAAACTTAGCATTTGAAATTTTGTTTCGACCTGAAAAATTCTCGGGTTGTAATTATGAACCCCCTTCCCCCCTTATCACCTGCAGTGCTACAGAGTCACCATGTAAACGTCCGATAAGCGTCAATCAGAAGACCATATTTGAAGTGTTGAATGCTCTCAGTATCGAAGTAGGCTGGGGAGCTGGACTGTACTTAAACGATGATCGCTAAGAAATGCGCTTTGTCATATCATTTAAAGTCACATTTTCCATTTTTCCATGTAAACATACATTAAAAGCAAAGAAAAAAAATAAATCATATAAATTAACAGTATACGACGACGACAACACTTTTAATTATTATATAATTTATTGTTTGCCACTAACTTTTCATTCACTTGACATTTATTCCTGATAAAAGGTTCTCATGGTGCACATGAAACTTGCCTTTTGTCTTTCTAATATCGTTTGTTTATACAGTAAAGTGAAAAAAAAATAGTACAAACATATTATTAATGCATCACTTACATCACAATTCACAAACAATTTTTCACATAAAGCATTTTAGAAGTGGAATCGAAGCCAGAGAAAATGCAGTTTGTTTATAAAAAAAAATTAATATGATGATAAGAATGAAAAAAAATATGTAAGGAGAACAACTAACGTTAAATTCAATATGAAAAAAAGAGAAAAATTAAAAAGGCGTGAAATTACAAGAAATTTCAAGAAGCGCTAATTTTATTTGCTTGGTTGGTGTAATGCATTTTGATTGTACGAGAAAAATTTCTATAATACTTTGAAAGAAATTTTTATTAAATAACTGAGTAAATTGTATAATTTTGTAATGGAATACTTTGAATTCATTCTCATGGATGCTGTCTTACTTTTTTTTATAATAAAATTGAAGTGTCTGACCTTAAATTGAATCTAAAAATGACGATTAAACGTCAATATTCTTAAAAAAATCAGAATTTGGACCCTAACTTTTAATTTTCAGAGCACTTTGACTCAAATTTTCACTAAAAATTCTCTGATTGGTATGTCGAACGATTTTCAATTACATCAAATTCATGCTCCAAGACATTGTTGCCTTAAATTAAACAAGACTTTTTAATTTTTTACTTTTAATGTTAATATCACACTCCAATAATTGCAAATTAATTGCAAAATTGTGTTAATATTTACATTTTAACAACGTGTACCAATATAAATTCTTAACGCAATATTAACATAAAACCCCAAGAAAACCAAGAAAATGTTATTTGTTCTACATACATAACTTTCCGCTTAAATTAGCACTATGAAAAATAAACAACATCATGATCATAGTAAAATGAGTCGTAAAATGCAGGAAGAAATATAAAATTGGATTCATGCTGTGATTATGCGTCTCTCTTGACTTTAAAATAGTGCAATATTAGCTATTAATATCATCACATAATCATTTATGTTGATATCGATTTAATTCAAAAATGGACTTGGCACTGGTCGAAATGTGTGCATTTTAATTGCATTAATGCATCACAAAATTTGTTGTAGTGCACTTTAATTGGAAAAGAGACACATATTTGGCATGGAAATTGTATTGAATGAATGAACGAAAAATGGCTGCATTCCATTTACCTTTTACAGTGAATCAAACTCATTTAAGTTGAAAATCGATTTTAATTGACTTTTAAAATAGAGTACAAAAAATATAACTTTTTTATGAATGAATGAACATTTTATTGTTAATTTAATACAAAACATAGCACATTTGCAATCCAGATTTTGTTATTATTTTACTATTTTTCTATACTTCCAGATTTGATACACTCTGGAATTTCAAGTCATTCCTTTTCAAGTGATTGTTGAATTAAATTCTAATAAAAAAAGTAACATATTGAAAAAGAATTAAATTTTATCGTCATATATTTTCTATGGTCTTCGTTCTCTCTGTCTTCGGTTCCATTAAATTGAATCAAAAGACACATTAAAAAAGTGAAAGAATTGAAAATCAATGACCTGTCTTTAGTTCATTTCCGGTACATACAAAAAAAAGGTTTTTTATTGATAATTTAAACTCGAGCATGCAATAAACATGTCCCTTTAATTTTATTTTGGGTAACCATACATGCTTTTAAATTGAAGTTAAAAAATATTTTGGTGAACCTTTCACAAAAATAAATTTCGAGAAAATAAAATAAAAATAAAATCATTTAAATATGTAATTATTATGTCAATTTAAAGTCAATTAAAGAGTCTTATGTTGACTTGATCACTTAAACATTTTTTTTTTTGTTTTTTTTTGAATGTTTAAATTGAGATCGATTTTAAGAGATGTAAAAGAATTTTATTGATCGTTTATTACTTTTTTTATTGTTTTTCTCCTTAAAAGACGATTTAAATTGGTCAGTGTATGGAAACAATTCAATTTAATAAGAAATTTATAAAAAAGTACATGAACGTGAATATGAATACAGTTAAATTTTTTTAAAGGCGTAAGGAAATTAACCCTTCATTGACCTCATTCACTGTCAGAGGACATTCCTGGACTTGAAAGCTTCTCATGGTAAGTTAACAGAAATTTATGATGCCTAACTCTAAAACAAGCTTTCATGATTACGATTCAGCTTTATGAGACGAGTTACTGTCATAAAAATTAATTTTTTAATACATGACAGGGTTAAAAATTCATAAATTTCGTCTCTTATGGTCAACCTCAATTTAATGTGGTTTAAATTTTATGACCGTTAATAAAAAAAATAAAAATCTGATATATAAATTTTAAATTAATAACAATAAAAAAACTTAAATTTTGTATGGTTTCTGGAACGTTAAGTCAAATTAAACGTGAGCAGTGTGTGAGGTAAATGACATTCAATTGTAATAAAAATTGAAGATTTTGATTCAATCTTCAAGTTCATTTGAATGTTTTGAATTTTAGACCAGTAAAAGATCGGTAAGGGTCAAGTTTTTGAAAGACTCTCAATTGAAAACGACTCGCAAATCATTTGACAGCTACACGAGTGAACTGCGATTGGCTTGCGGGACGTTTTCACCGTTGTCTGTAAAAAACCTGGCTCTTAACGATCTTTCACTGATCAAAAGATGATTTTTGAAGTTTTAATTTTAATTTGATTCCCATATTGTCTAGTGGTAAGGATACCCTTTGACTGTTGTTTCCTGGCTCTTAACGGTCTTTCACTGATCCAAAAATGATATTTGAAATTTTAATTTTAATTTGATTCCCATATTGTCTAGTGGTAAGGATACCCTTTGACTGTTGTTTCCTTTCTCTTAACAGTCTTTCACTGATTCAAAAATTATATTTGAAGTTTAAATTTTAATTTAATTCCCATATTGTCAAGTGGTAAGGATACCCTTTGACAGTTGTTTCCTGGCTCTTAACGATCTTTCAATGATCCAAAAATGATTTTTGAAGTTTTAATTTTAAGATAATTCCCATATTGTCTAGTGGTAAGGATACCTTTTAACTGTTGATTCTTTTTCCTTTTTCCTCGTTCTAGTCAAATTTCTGGTGATGTTCGTTGATCGTAAAATTCATATCAAATTTGAAGTTATTTTAACAGTAAACAGTTAAAAAATAACATAAAAAACTTGTATAAATATTCGTTAAATTACAAAAAAAAAATAAATTTCAATTTAAAATATCTGTGTTATAAAAACAAAACAAGACACCATATTTATTTATTATTTCATATTTGATTTGGATTTTTTTTATATTATTATTATTTTCATTTAAAACATTTTACAGGTTTATTATTATTATTACTCACTTACTTTAACAACTTCTATTTATGTACCTAACACATGTGTGTAAAACTAACAAATTTAGTACATTTAGCATCGAGTAACGACAACAAACGAGATTTTATATAACAGTCAACATTCAAAGTGTTTCAGGTTTCTTCTCATTATTATTATAAAATTTTATTTTTCAATTTAAAGTTAGCGCAAAGTTATCTTGAATTATTATTATTTTAAAACAACTTACTAGGAGAGATAGTAAGTGAATGTGTGAGTATGAGAGAGAGATTCAAATTCAAATGAAAATATTATTATTATAATAAAATAAAATGAAGAAAAAAAATAAACATATCTTTCTGGTTTGTTGAATTACTTGTTGGTGTTATTTATGATCGCGAAACTGTTGGAATGTGAATTTTAATATGGAAACGAAAAGAAAGAAGTTACATTGAAACAAGTGCAATTTCAATGCAAGAAGGATTATTCTTGGCTTATGTGATATTAAATTGTATTACTACTGAAATGATTATAATTTATTATTATTTTGATTTTAATTTTAATGAAAAAAATGTGATTAAGTAAGAAATTTCACTTGAAATCCACTTTCCAAGTCACAGTGAAATGATAAGGGATGGAAATGGATCACAATTTTACGTTACTTTTGAAATTTGATGGTTTTATATGTCATTTTGATATCAGATTATTGAAATCTGATTCCTTGTGACCTTGAAAGTGACTTTTAATGTTTTCTAATTTAAATTTCTAATAATTTTCTGATAAAAATCCAGTCACAGTGGGCCAATTTGAGTCAAAAATCATCAAAAATGGTTTTTAATCACATTTAACGGTTTAAATTTGAACTTTTACATTGAAAATCACTCATTTAATTCAATTTAATTTGAATTTAACAGTTTAAGAGGATCAAACATCAAGCAATCTCTGATTAAGGTCATTTCAACTAGCAGGAGATAAATCACCATCTTTTTTCACAAGAAAGTAAGTTGATGCAATTTCGAGGCAAAAAAAGATATTAATCAATGTCTTATTATTTTTTTTTAATCCTCTCATCTCATTAATTTTAAATTTAACTTTTTTTTTCTCCTTTTCAATGTGACTTTTTCCAGTTTTTTTATGTAACTTTTATATTTTTTTTCTTCAGTGATAATAAAATTTCATTTAAAGCCAAAAAAATTAAAAAAAAAAAATTATTCTCAATGATTTCAGCATATCAATTTGATTACAGCTGCAGTTGTGACCATAGCACTTTATGCACCAATCCCACAAATGAAATTAAATGAAACAACGTCACACACACATTGAAACATATTCCAAAAAAAAATCAGCTTAAATAATAATAATTTAATAACAACACATCAGTCTTTTGGACATTTTAAATCTGGACTTGTATCGCGAATTTCATTAATTTTATAAATGAAATTTAAAAAAAAATAATAAACATACAGATACCTGTTAGGCTGTTAGTTTAATGTTGTGTTGCAATAAAATGCATAATAACAACAAAAACAGAGATTGAAAAAAAAACAAATTTTATGCATTTAATCAATTTTATTTGATTCATTTGCTCTGAAAATTTATTCAAAATATAATATTAAAAAAATGTGTCAATGCACTACACGAGCAGAACGTGAATTGCATTATGGGTGCATTTCATTTAAAAAAAAAAAAAATTAGCATTAATGTGCATTTATGTGTGTGTGTGTGTGTATGTGAGTGTGTGTGCTTATGAGCCTTATTATTAATAATTGTCATTTTAATTCATTTAAATATTTATTTTAAATTTTGTGAAATCATTCGATTTGATTTGCATATTCAATGAAATTAAAGAAAAAAAAAGTTAACGCAAGTTTTATTTGAATTTTGACAGTTTTGAATTTTGACGGCTGTCAATGTGAAGTTCGAAAATATTTTCTGTCATTTAATCCGATGAACTTCAGTTCATTTTGAATAAAAAAAACTCACTTAGTGATCCATTTATAGGTCTTTTGACGTATGAAGTCTGTCAAACTTGAATTGACATTTTAAACGTCACATTGAAAGAAATGTCAATGAATTTTGAGCAATTTTATGATTCAATTTCATTGCCGGTAGATTTCTGTCATCTCTCATAGTAAAGTTTAACATTTTTAATTAAGTTCAAAATAATGTTGACATTCCTATCAATTTCATTTGACATCTGTCATCACAAACGTCAAAATTACTACTTTACTTTAAAAACCGCCTGTTAAAGGTCCTTTTTGAATAAAATTTTCATTATTTTTATTATTTCAACACCAAAATAATTGACAACGCCTGATGTGACACAATTTTAGACTCAAATTAAATTTAATTTACAAAAAAATAATACAATTTAAATAATAAAAATTATTTATGATTATTCTGCATTTTCAATTTCATTGCATTACAATAAAAAAAATGTAATAAAATGAAAATAAAGGTGACTAAAATTTAGTGCTAAAGTGTGTAAATTATGATTATTAAATTTATTTAAACTTATATAAAATCAGGCAATGCAATATTTTTTTATTTTTTTTTAATGATATGCAAAAAGTGTTTTATTTAAAAAAATTTTATATATTAAAATTGTACTCGATATAAATTTGCGTGAAAATTTAAATTTATATAAATTTAAATTCAATGGATGGCGATGGATATTGAATTTAAAATAATCATAAATAAGCGAGTAATTGCTAGAAGGGATTTTGCAATTCTGTGATAATTTTTTTAATTTTTTTTTATTATGTAATCTGATACTTTTTTTCAACTTTTTTGTGGTTTAATATCAAAAGTACAATGATGTACCTGTTGTTTGTTTGGGTATTTTCTTTTTATGATTATAATTATTTTTAAATTAACGTCCTCGATCTCAATTCAAGCCAAAAAAAAAATCCATTTTTGTGTACTTGAATTTTAATTTCATTTTTAATATAATTTATTTCAAAGAGTTCTTTTTAAATTTTATTTTAAAGTAAAATGAAGAGAAAAAAAAGTAATAAACAAAACAATAAAAATGAAAATAATAATAAGCATGAATCATTATGTCTCAATTACCCTCATCATTATTTGATATGCTTCTTATTAAATTTCGCCTTCAGATATGAAATTTTTGTTCAAGTTCCTCAAAAAAAAAGCATAAAAATTTTCTTAAAATCATTATAATTAGTATTAAAATAATGAAATTTAGGCCACAAAAGTCATGCATTTCATATTAATGTAAAAAAAAACTTCACTTTTTATCATAAACAAGTGCTTTGACCGAAGTAGGAGTGTTTTTTATGTTATTTTTTGGAATTTTTTTGTATTTTTTGTCAGTTTAAAACAAAAATATTAAAATTATATCGGAATTTTGTCGTTTAAATTTTTTCGTGATGATATTCACACTGATTTTAATGTAATTTTACATTGCAAGGCATTGCAATTCTGTATCAAGTGAAATTTGAACCATAATTATAGGTTTTGTCAGTGTGACTGTAACGGTCATTGCCGTAATAAGGCTTCATTGCCTCATTGTAGGCTTTATTTTGATGTGATGGGAACTTTTAACATTTGGGAATAAATTTTTATTTGATTTGGTTTAAAGAAGAAAATTTCAAGTAAAATGCATCCAAATCCTAGATTAATGTGAGGCCATTATCACTTAAATCACATTTCTGTGGTTCTTTTTCATTTAATTCATTTAATTATTCCATTTAGAATTCATTATTTTATTTTTAATGCCTTTTCAGTACCTTTCATGACAGTTGTTGATCGGTTTTGTAGTAGCGTGGGATCAACACCAAAAAATAATGATGTTCATTTTATGTTAATAGTAGACAAGCCGAGACGAGACACGATACGGTACAGTATAAAAGGATAAGGTAAAATTAAACAACTTATTTAAATAATAATAATATAAAACAGACACAGACATGGACATGGAAAGAAAAACGTAAAGTAAAGTAAAACAAGGAAGAAAGTATTTAATATTTTGATTAATGAAGGTCGATCTGTCTAGGTTGGTAATTTATGACTCTAATTACAATACGGGTTTCAGGTAAGTATACATTAAATTTTATTTTTCATTTATATAAACGATAGAAAAAAAAGGTACCGGACGAAAATGAAATGTAATAAGATTGTATTCGAAAAGGACTGTGATTAGGGAATTAAATCAGATATTTTATGTGAAAGGTGTAGGATATCAATCAAAACAAAATTAAAAGTTCATTATTAATGTAATTTTTTCTTGTTTTCTTTCATTTAAATAGATTCTGAGTGCCATGGGATTTCATTTCAATATCAAGGATAACATGAAAGGTAAAGATGAACATCATAAAAGGAACTAGAACAGAAATCGTCTAAAAGAAGCTTTCGAAGGAAGTAGCAATAAGAAGTCAAAACGTATAACGTAATTATTACAGCTTAATAGCCCAGATTATAAGCTTTAATTTAACTGCCCCTCAAAAGAGTAAGGGGAGTAAAATGCAGCATCTTACAACACAAATCATCATAATAAAAAAAGGCCATACAAAAGGCGTGTTCTTTCGAAGGAAACAGCAATAAGAAGCCAAAACGTAAAACGTAATTATTACAGCTTAATAGCCCAGATTATAAGCTTAAAGTTGACTGCCCCTCAAAAGAGTAAGGGCAGTAAAATGCAGCATCTTACAGCACAAATCATCATACTAAGAAAAGGGTTCAGTGGAGTAGGGCTTACATGGCTCCTCGTCTGAGTCATAGAGCTCATACGACATTAACCACAAATTCCAAAGTAAATGACAAACCAAAGACTCGACCTTGACCTTGTCAGTTGGGTCCTTGTAAACATATTTTTAAAGACCTCCTTGTATATTTGAGGTAAAATTCACGTCTTACTCCAGTCAGAATCACATTCTCAAGCTCATATCTCTGTTTTTAAACTTCCATTCAACCTTCAAAACCAACTTCAAATTACTTCCTTATAGTTTAATCGCATTCAAATCGCATGTCACTAAATTAAAGATTGGATCAATATCATGACATTTTGTTAACATAATCAATGAAATCATCGTCAATTGTTCACAAAATTAAACCCAAATAAATAATACTCATTAAGCCTCAAACTCAAAACAAAATGACACAAAACAAACAAACACACACAAAAAAAGTACAATGAATGCGTGACTTACACAATAATGTGAATAATTAGTAACAAGACACTTGTTAGAATATTTGACCGTTATTTTCTTTTCATTTTTCCATACTTAACTCATAATAAAGTAGTATAAATTATGCATATTAAATGGTAGTTTGAGACCATGACTTCAATTGTGACAAGTGTGTGTATTGCGATTATCGTTAAATTTGTCGTCTCATTATAATAACAAAATAAAACTATAAGTTTATATTACAAACAGCGTCAGGTGAAAGGTTACAATACAAGTTTAAATTAATATTAAAAATAAAAAGGTAATTAAAGGTAAGGACAAAATTTGTACAGAAAATCAATGGATTTAAGCATTTGTATGGATTTGCTTACATTTCATGATAAGTTTGAGCTAATCCGGATTTTGTTTTTCAACATTTGAAAGGAAAATAAAGAAATTAACGCGTAATTTGAAAGGAAAATAACAATTCAAGGGTTTTTCCGTTTAAAAGAAATTCACTGTAATTGGACTAGGACGATGTGACTGTAATTAAATGGTTATTCTTTGTTTAGGTATTTCTGATGACAGGTATCAAATTGAAATGTTGCATGTAAAGCAAGGAAATTTATGCATCACGGTTTTATGGAATGGACTGGACACCTTTTATGATTGATTTAACTTGAATTGATCTGGATTTTCCATGTCAATCTAATTTGAATTGAAATGTGACGGTTATGAACCATTTTTCAGTTCTCAGTCACTTGTGAAGTCCTTGCGGGTAGTTTGCAAGACATTTTAAGCTTAGATTGTTCCATATCTCATTGAAATGAATGGAAATTAAACCATTGAAGCTCATTTCCGTACCAAATTGATGCCGAATTTCACTTAAAATTAAAATTTATGACTAATTTCAATTCAAATCAATATTTTTCTTCTATGTTCAAGTAAAGTATCATTCACTTTATGTCTAAAACAAAAAAAAAACCACACACACCTTTAAAACTTCAAATTTAACATACAATTCATATTATGAATTAAAATCACTTTAATACAAAAAAAATCCAATGTTAGTCATAGTCACAATCACATTTTCATGACAAGAAAAGGACAATATCAGATCAACAGCCTGACTTTGGTACATGACTAATAATAATAAGAATAATCAGAGCATAAACGTGAATAAAACACGCATTTAATGGTAATAAATAATAAAAGGAATATAAAATAAAATAAAAAGGTGAATGTCTCATATTTTTATGTATCGGTTTATAATAAAAATAAAGCTGAATAAAAATAACATAAAACAGACACAAGCCTGTTAAAGTTAACATTAAAGGAGTTAAGGCAAAAAAAATAAACAAGAATCAATACACTTTTAAATGTATTTTATTAAACATTTATACAGGATCGAAACCAGATTTACATTGAATAAGTAGCTAATGCGAGAACGAGCGTTGCTCTATGCGATATATGAATTGTATCAAATCAGGCTCTTATATGCATGCAAAACCTGAAATTATTGTTAGTGAATAAGAAAAATAATTTATAACCCAAACACAAAAAAAATGACAACAATACACACACACACACACATTCGATCACTTGAATTGAGTTGACTTGACTTGAGCCAGCTCTGAATATTAAATAATAATAATATTTAAAGAACTACTATAAAAATGAAGTGAGGAATTGAATAAAACATAATATGAAAAGAGACACGTATCTCTTTTCTGGAATATAAATATTAACTCGTACAATTTATTTTATATTATATGCGTTTCTCTGATACATTATAATATAAAAAAAAAACATATAAAAGAGTGTGTAAGTAAAATAAAATTAAAATAAACAAAATGGCGTTGCATGATCTCTTGTTGTCTTGTGTTATTGTATATTTGCTTTGTATGAACGTATGTTGATATTTTTTTGTATATTTACACTTTAAACAAGCTCAAGCTCAGTGCATCAATGTTTTTTTTTAACTTCTTATTGGAAATGAAATGAATTGAGAAAAAAAAGGATTATGTTAATTTTTTTTTTGGGATTTTAACCATATTTTATCATTGGGAGGTGAAAAATGTAAGATATTGGATTAAAATGTCAGTTATTTTTGAGTTAATGAGATTAAATAAGTTAAGTTTTAAGGCAAAAAATTGGTTTAAATAAAATTTTTTGTTGAAAATGTTTTTAAGGGGTTTTTTCAAAAAATTAACAAAAAAAAATGAGACAAAGGTGTCTGTATAAATTTAACAGCCCTTTTGTTTCGTATTCACTTCTAATTCACTGTGTTCATTTTGAAAAATTAGTCAAACGCTTAGTTCTTTAATTAACTGTCAATTTGCATTTTCCAACGTCTGAAATTCGTTGAAAGTACAAAATTATGAAAAAAATAACGGTTTTTCTTCAAAATTTTTGAAATATAATTTTTTAACGGTCAATTTAAATTTCAATTTTTTTCAAAATTTACTGTTTTCAGCTTTGAACAGGTTTTGGATGATTTCTCAATAAAAGAAAAGAAAACATTGTAGCTTATACTACAAGCAACAACTTTGCAGAACAAAGTTAGTGATTTATTTGAACCTGACTATCATAAAAATTGATTTTTGAAATTTATTTCATTAAAAAATTTGAAAAACGATTATAAAATTAACGATTCTTTTACCAACTGTCAACTTTTCAAATTTTGAAAAAATTAGAAATTCGTTGAAAGAACAAAATTATGAAAAAAATAACGGTTTTTCTTCAAAATTTTAGAAATAGAACTTTTTAACGGTCAATTTGAATGTTTTTTAAAAATAACGGTCAATTTAAATTTTCTCAAAATTTACTGTTTTCAACTTTGAACAGTTTTTGGATGATTCATCAATATTTTTGTATGGAAACCCAAAAAGTGACCCAAGAAAACATTGCAGCTTATATTACGAGCAACAACTTTGCAGAACAAAGTTAGTGATTTATTTGAACCAGACTGCCATAAAAATTGATTTTTGAAATTAAAATTTGAAAAACAATTAAAAAATGTACGATTCTTTACCCAATTGTCAATTTTTCAAATTTAAAAAAAATTATAAATTCGTTAAAAATATAAAATTATGAAAAAGATAACGGTTTTTCTTTAAAATTTTTGAAATAGAACTTTTTAACGGTCAATTTGAATGTTTTTTAAAAATAACGGTGAATTTAAATTTAAAATCTTCACACAATCTACTGTTTTGACTCAAAAAATCAAAGTTAAATTGTGAAAATACAAAAAACAGTATTTTTATGAAGCAAACTTTTAAAAAACTCGTTTAGTATCAATGAACTGATCACTGAAACGAAGAACATCATTAAAAAGGAGCGACAATCACATACAAAAATAATAATAATAATTATTATATTATTATCGAGACTTTATAATATCATCATCATCGTCGTCTTCTTTTTTCCTTTTTTTCATATATGCTCTTTTTTCTGTAAACATGTTTCATATTAAGTTGATAGTTTTTTTTATCGATTCATTGAAACACAATGTAAAGAGAGGCTTCATTCACAATGCAAAACAACAAAATAAGTTTAATAAACTGCATGACAATAACTGGTTTGATTGTTCTGCTGCCTTTTTAATGGTTTTTCTTTTTTTTTTACTTGGACTCTGAAGTGATTTTCTGAGATTGGTTGAATTGAATCCTGAAAGTTACGTTTTTTATCCCTTTCCGTCCTGACAATTTCCTTGGAGGAGTCATAACCTTGAATTCTCGTTGCACTTTTGTTAATTAGTAAATTTAATAAGGTTTTCAATCAAAATTGAATCACTTTGACTTATTTCAAAGCTATATTTCACTTATAACTGTTCAGAAATCAAAATTAAGTCATTTTAAAGTCATTTCAACGTACAGCAATCTGTATGGAAGTCTATGGAGCTCATACGTAATTTTGGGATTAAATTAAGAATCAAAGTCACATTCAAAGTCAAAATCGGTCCCTGATGCTATATTAATTAAATGACAGGAAAAATTTTTAATCCCCTTAAGTTAAATGCAATTTCATTAAAAAATCATAAAAACTGCAACTCATGGGACCGGAAAAGGCTAAAACTGATCGATTTGTCTCTAAAGTCGATTTATGCCATTTAAATGTGAATAATTTTGCACAAAGTGAAATAAATCTCTTTAAAACTCATTAAATAAATCACAAAACTTAACCTTTTTACATTGAAAAATTAAATTCAATTCATTTCTGTCCTCAAACAAGGTCCCATTTGACAAATGCTTTTATTGACCTTTTAAATGACATCCGTTGACATTTAAATTCCATTTTTCCACACTGGCAAAGAAAAACAAATTTTCTGCATTAATTTTTCATTCTTTCTATCTTTGTTCTCTTCAAATTGTAACAAATTTTTCAATGAAATATTACTCAACACACAACAAAATTTGTTTTTTTTTTTTAATGTGAATGCACGTAAACGTCTGACATGCCAGTCTGGTGCTATTTTTAGGTTTAATGTGCCAATTTTCTCTGTGTTTTCATTTCATTTAATAGAATTTCATATAAAATGAAATGAAATTAATAATAAAATGATTTTTTTTTGCGATGATTTTGGGGTATGTGAAAATTTCTTTGATCTGAATTTAGCTTCACACACAAACACACTTTTTCCAATTGAATTGTCTTTTGTTCTTCATTTAATCGATCAATTAAAGTGTAAATTGTTCAATTTCATTTCATTTCATTTCAGTTCTATCTTGAAAGTTGAAAGCAATTATTATTAATTTTGTATTAAATTATCATTATTGAACCATTTAACCGGGTAATTTCAGCTCTTAAACTCTTATTTGCGAGTAAATTATCGTTAAAATTGTCGTAGAAACAAAATAATACAAATAATAATCATAAAATTAAATTTAAACGAAGTAGACTGTGAATAATTATTATGCTTTGAATTGAAAACGATGGGAAAATTCATTTTTATTCATCTGTGTCCGCTTCTGTTCATAATTGACCTTCTATCATTTGAATTGAATTGTGTCTTAAATTGTTTTTAAAAAAAAAATTCATCATGATAATTGAAAAAAAATCACATTGTTTGTTACAAATTTTTCGAATAATTTTTTTCATCATAATTCTATTCAAATATAAAAATTTAATCATTATTATTTGCAATTTTTGTGAGTATTTAAACCTCTGACATTTGAATAGAAGCGCGATAATGACACAAAAAAAAGTAAAATTTCGGTTGTGACAGTCATTGTTTTTTCATTTATTAATCATTTTAAAGTAACAGAATAAATTCTCTCTCATTAAAGTTAAATTTTGATAAAAATTAATGAAATGAAAAATAACCAGACACATTTTTAAAAACCGTGCACGGATTGAATTCGATGCAAATGCATGTTAAAAACTTCTTGTATCATGATAATGCTGGTACATTGTTTATTATTATAATTTTTTTTTTTTTTTTTTTGAATGAAACCGAGACTCGACTATAATTTACAGATTTACTGACATTAAGTAGCGTTAGAATACACAAACATATATTTTAATAATATAAAAAGTGAAGGAAAGGAAAGAAAACGAAAAATAAAAATGTGAGAGTTCATATAAAAAAATAGACTAGAAATAGTTAAAACAAAACTAAACACACAGTACACTGTTTAAAAGTATTTTAGTAATAATAATAATAATCTAATATCTTTACATATGGTTTTTCTTATTCTAAATTTATGTGTTTTGAATTGATTTTGAAGTTAAAATGCGATTTTGGGACTGAATCGAAGTCTGAGGGCAATTATGCTTAAAAAAATTTTTCAACAGCGCATGAGTCGTCAAAGGAAGTGGGTCTGAAGATTTGATTGCTATATAAATTGTGTTTTTATAAGTTGACATACATGGATAGACAGACAGCGTGCCGCGGCATGGCTACCGCGAATACTAAATTTTCAACGAATTTCTTTTTTGCACTAGCAAGGCGCTTTCTAGGTTGAATTTCTAGCTCATTTTTCGCTGATTTAATTGAAATTCAGGTATTGAATCTTGATTTTTAGCACTGCTGGTGGTTTGCGGGACTTTTTCAACTTAAAAAAGTGTATTCAAAGTTTTTTATTTGATGACCAAATCGAGTTTTATATCTCATTAAACTGGGCACAGAGTACAATTATTTTATTCATCATTTCGGAACAGGGCTCGGGGGTCCAGGGTCCATTCGTGCTGAATGATCGGCCCATCTTAATCCATTTACTTTTACAATTGCTACAATGTTTGGTTCCCCATATTCACGTTCCAGTTCAAAGTTGTACCACGTCTCCATCCCTCGTCCTCCAGTTAAGCACCCAAATAGTTGGTAGTACTTTGTGCTCGAACTTAAAGTAATAGTTGTTCATCGTTTTTGGTAGTTGGCCAGGTTTCTAACCCATATAATGCTACTGGTCTTATAAGTGAAACTAGGTTTGGCTGGTCAAGAGTTTGGAACGGAGATGTCGTTGAAGTCCATAGAAGCATCTATTGGCCACCATGATTCTTCTCTTGATTTCGACTGAGGAACCATTATCAGCCCGTATCAGCGTTCCAAGGTAGGGAAACTGGTCAACAATTTCAATGGACTCAAGTCGAACCCCAGCAACTCTGTTCCGAAATGATCCAAACGGCTGTCGACGTGTTAGGAGGTTTAAATCAAGGTCGACGTTGTCCATGAGATCTGAGGACGTTAAGAGTGCAAAACTGGCAACAGGAGGCGCAAGATAGAGAACACTGCAAATAGATTTTTAAACAGGCTTTGACTTTTTTCAAATTTAGACCATGAGAAATTCCACTCAAATCTTCTCCTTTCCTCTCAATGAAACCCCGCGCGATATATGTAAATGCACTCACAAATTTCATTTAACTATAATTCTCCCAAAATTAAGTTTATATTCCTCCATTCGTCTATTAATATATTCTTTCCATGTGTTCTTTTTTCATATCGATATTTCACATATATATGGATAGGAGAAAAAAAACACATAAAATATTAACGTTTATTCAAACAACTATCAAGAAACGAAACGCAACGAAAAAATAATATGATTAAATCTTGATATGTGTTATTAATTCTAACAAGAACAAGACTGCATTTTATAACGCTTTCATTTCCTATAATTTTAAAAATAAATCTTGAAATTTATATCAAAATTTACTATGAATGAAATTCATTTCAGTTCATATTGGACTTGAATTAAGAACTGAATTAATATAAAATTAATAAAAAATGAAGAAGAAAAACGTTATATAATGGAAACGATCATGATCAACTATGTTATACAATTTTTATTCAAAGTTCTTGTTTAACAAAAAAAAAACTGAAATGGTTCAATACACATTGATATGTGAGTGTGTGTGTGTGTCTGTTTAAATGTTAACAATAAATGTGTTTAGAATAAAAGGAACAGAAAACAAACGCATCACCATCATCATCATCAAGATAGTGGCTCTTCTGTAATTTCTTATGTTATTTTCTTTAAATTTTATGTTGAATTCTGTTCTGTTTTATTACCTTTTTGAATTGAATTGAATTGAATTGAAATGAAATAAAATTGTATTGAATTCAATGTTGTGATTGATTATGGTCATAAAAGTGTTTATTGACCATTTTACATTAAAAAAACGATAGAAATTGCCTCACCAGATGTTAAAATGTGTTATGATGGGACTTGGGAAGGTTAATTTTCGAGGAATTTTTGAATTTTAATGTCTGTTTTAATTAAAAATGAATTGGTGACCCCGACTTTTGGAATTAAACTTTCAAAAATGCACTGAAACAAGGAAATTTGAGGCATTTTATTACCAAAAACCAATGAAATTTGTTTTACTTACTAATGAAATTACTTTTTTAAATGAATTCAATGAAATTTAATGTTAAAATTTCCTAATATTTTTTAAAATTCTAAACAATCCTCGTCTATGACTTGCATGAATAAGCGTAAAATGTCCAAATCCACTCAGTTTAGTTTCACATACAGCTAATAAAAAATAATAAAATAATGAATTCCGTTTAAGAAACCAAGTTGAAGGAACGTGAGAATGCATTTTTTGACTTTTTTATTTGAATTTTAGTTGTTCTTTGCTCAAAAATGAATACAGGTAAAAAACGTACATAAAATAGGACATTAAACACAAGACAGAAGTCACCTGTCTAATAATTTCATGTACATACACACATTTTTTTTCTCATATCATACGATGCCAGACCATGCATGTGTATTATTATTTATCATCGAAATGAATAAAAAAATAAAAAAAAAAAAAAACAAAACGCAGGTAACATTTTTTGGGTTGTATCATCACTTTTATTATTTTTACAGTACATTTCAGTGATATGTGTAAAATTCTTTCCTAGACACGTTCATGTCCTTTTTTTGTTGTTGTTCCTTTTCTTGTATCAGATCAGATGTGTGTTTTGTGCTAATAAGAATAAGAAATAAATTGTATGACAACAGATGCAGAAAAAAAAAGAAAAGAAATAAAATAAAAATTCAGGTACATGGTTCAAGTTCTTTTTTATTTTACTTTTGGCAATATTATTACAACACTTTTGAAAAGAAAAGAAATGGAATGAATTGAGAAGACGAAGTGCTCCTCATAAAATGAAAAATACAATAAAATACGAAGAAAAGATTCTGTTTTAATATTCATTGCAATTCTGTTCCACTTTTCATTGTGTGTCTTAAATTTATAAGGAAAATATTATTTTTTTGAATTGAAATTTATTTATAAAATATAGAAAAAAATATGGCAAAACTATTGTTAATTCAATATTTGAGTTCAAAATTGCATTCATAGCGTAATATAATAAAATACTACAATAGTGGCCTTTTATTTGTAATTTTTTTTGGCAAAATTTCATCGTTTTTCTGTAAACCGCGATTTTTGTAACATCAAATCTAGGTGCTGACTTAAATTCAGGGTGAGGCTCTCAATTCGGACTCAGGATAAGAAATTTAAAATTTTTCACCTCAATTCAATGAATTTTCAATTCAATTTAATCAGAGATAGTTCAATGTTCGTTTAAATGATTGTTTGATCATAAAATAGTGAAGATTTTTAAAGTAAAATTAAATATTTATTGAGAAAAAATCCATCTGATCCAAAAATTATGGATATGATGATGATGATAGAACAGTGTATTGCTCTTATTCGTTTTATTTACTTTAAATTTTGTATTTTTATTACATTTTTTGCACAAACCTATTAAATTTATCCGAAAATTTGTAATAAAGCACGAACAAGTAGTTTGTTTTAAATTGAAAAGGTTTTTATGGTTCATTTAAAATTTATAATAGTAAGAGTTTGTTTCAATTGAATACTAGTAAAAATTTGACGTATTGGGATCTTATTCGAGGTGGTTATGAAAAGAAAGTGCATTAGAGAAAAAGATTGGACTGGAAATGGTCATATTAGATCCTTGAGTAATGCTTTCTTACTTAACTGGCTCTACAATCATTTTCAGGTCTTAGCCTGGTCAAGGATTCAGTTCCAGAAGTGTCTAATCTGCGCTTTTTTATTTCCAGTTTCTTGCTTGAAGCACCCTCAGGTCTATTTTGACGTCATCGATCCCTATCGCTTAAGATTAACCCATACCATAGCGATAGCAGCAATCCTTCATGGCTGCTCGTTGTTTACTGAATACTGAATTGAAACCGCACTTAAATCATTTCCCCAAAAAAATCGTACATCAATTCAATTTATCAAATTTAACCTAAATTTTGTTCAACAATAAAAACAAATTCAATATACCATCAATAATTGTCAGCTACTACTACATCTAACTTAAGAAAGGTCCGAAATTGATTGATCGAAAAACGTTCTTCAATAAAATCGATAATTTTCAATTCAATTCAATGTTTATTTTGTCTGTATATTGAAATATTCTGTATTTGAAATGCAATCCAAATACAAACAGAAAAAAAAATTCCAAATGCTTTACTTCACGTCATTCTAAGTATAGATTTTAAATAAAGATATCACGACCATATCAACAACAAACCACTTGAAGATAAGCCCTCATATATATGTCTATGGAATGATGGTACTTGAGACCGATGATCGACAGAAAACATAACAAAATGTGTGTCAACATCGGACTTAAATGTGTCATTTCATGTTATTATTTGATTTGAAAAATTATTGACATCCTAATAAATTTTTGTTTGCTATGATGAAATTTAAACCGAAACATCCTTATCTTCACTTAATGCAATAAAATTTCAAAATTTTTATAACGGAATGCACTTTGAAAAGACTGAATCATGAAAAATATTTTAAAATTAATGTAATACTTAGATAAAATTTGAAAAATACAAACGCTTTGTTTGGTTATCGTGAATCAAATTTCCGTTCTTTTTTTTGAATTCTAATTGATAAAACTTTTGTTAACATTGATTCAAGGTCAACATCTTCTAATACAAATGAGAGAAGATACACACAAAATCGTATGCAAAAAAATATAATCAAATTCAACCGCTATCTGCTGTTACGTGACTTGACGATGATTGAAACATCAAAACGTCTTTGTATCACTCGATAATTAACGAAAAAATTATATAAAAAAAGGAGAGGCGCCAGATTCTATTTAATATTCTATCTGTTTTGATTCTCACTCCAAAAAAAAAGAGTTGAGTTCATTTTAATTTCATAAAAACTACGAAAAAGAATCAAAACAGGTTATTAACCTGATCAATTTTGTATTAATTTTTTTGTATTATTATGATTACACTTCAAATAATACAAAAACTTAAAACTTGAAAATCAAACAATATTCTTGCTTAATTTAATTTTGTTCCATCATCATCACTTTTTAATTGTACAAGTTTCAGTTCTTTTTGTTTTAGTTTGTTTTGAGTTATTAACAAAAAATATTACATTAAATATTAAAAAATTAAATTAAAATGAAGAACTGAATAGAATTGAAGAGGATTGTATTTTAAAGTAAATTTAAGTTATAGTAAGCAGTTTTTGTTTGTTTATGATTTTTTTTTTTATTTTGTTTTATACTTTGTCTCTTTTCTGTTTCTTTTATTTTTAAAAAAGTTTTATCAAACGCTTGGTTTCTTATCCGAAACGAGACTCTTTGTTTGTTTGCCTAATAAACTTTTTGTTTTTTTGATGACTGTTTTAAATTGAGTCATCCATCAATCGAAAGTAGATTTAACGTAAAAAAAAAGTTATTTTTGATGGAAGCAGGCAATATAACCGAAGGCAAGACATTTTAAGCATCCACGTTGACGTGAATTTCACGTAAGCACCTTGAACCTAAAGAACCCAACAGTAACAGTGGCAAAAAATATCTGCGTGTCGAATAATATTTTATTTAAGGGTAACGGGCTCTTGAATTCGAATCATGACCAAACCTTCCAAGCTTTTCCACGGAATTGTTCATTTCATTTGAATTTTTTATTTCTTCAATTGTCTTACTCTTGAGATATGGTGCCCAGATTAAAATCATGTATATTTTTTTTTTAATTTGCACACAAATATGAATTGGTTTATTTAATTAATTATTTAATTGTCAATTGTCTTACTCTTGAGATCTGGCGCCCAGATGAGTCCAATTGACTCGTTCAATGCAGTTGCATATGCAACTTAAACAGAAATTCTGGCTCTGACCAGTTTAATTTCTGTCAAAAGGAGAATTTTCTCCATGTATTGACAAGATTTCGTCTTCAAGGTTATAGCTCAGCCCCTCATGGATTTGATATCGGACGTTCCAGAGAAATTTCTCTTAAAATAGTTACCCAGCTTAAATTTTAGACTTCTGAGAAGTAAGTCATAAGTATTAACTTATTTATATATAAAGACCAAAAAGGAATCCGGTTGCAATCTCGGAACTTGTTCAGTATACATTTACAAATGTCATCTCTATGATTGACAATTCAATTTCAGTAACGAAAACTTTGATTGCGAACCCATCAAAAGCTATCAGAGAGCTTTTTAGCGTCTGTCAATGTTCGAAGCAAACTGAACTCACATCATCTATTCAAATTCATCTCTGAACACATGTCTTGATTTTTTTGACAAGGAATCTACTAGTTGGGAGTGCAAGCAATAAAAATTAGCATAATTAAATCTAAATAATAATAATCATAAAATTATATTTACCTTCAAATTTGAATCGTCTTATGATGAATCACTGCAATTTAATTGTAATCCTTTAACACTGATGATGATGATTTTAAACTACTGATGACTGATTATTATTATTATTTTTTTACAGTCAAGTCAACTTATCTCAATCAATCTAATAATGTATAATTTTATTTTGACCTTGACTTTTTTCTGTTAATTTCTTTGAATGAAATCACTTTCATCCCTAATTCTCGTTAAATTTCAGTAAATATTTGTACTTTTTTCACTTATTTTTATTTTTTTTTTACTTGAAATTGATTCACTTTCTTCTTCAATAAAATTATAATGAACAATCATATGAAATATTTTTTTTTCTTTTAATTTCAATGTAATAATTTTAATTTCTTTTCATTTAATTTTTTTCTTTTTTTTCAAATAAAACAGCTTTGTTTAAATTAAAATTTAAATTTTCAAAATCATAACAATAAAAGTAACACAGCGTTAAATGATGATTTGATTACAATTATGGGATTAAAATCATGTATATTTTTTTTTTTTTAAATTTCAATGGAATTTGCACACAAATATGAATTTGTTTATTTAATTAATTATTTATATTTATTATTATTTTTTCAATATTTTTTTTAATATTTTTATTTATTTTCAATTCAAAGCAATTCAATTCAATATTTTCGAGGTCACACGATTTAAAATCAAATTTCTTTATAATTTCTATTGAATTGTAATTTTTATTTTATTATTTATATTTTCATTTAAACTCCTCCATATTATTTTACTTGAAATGTGAAATGTAAACACACACATAAAATAATTCTATTTTGTGTTCGGACAAAACTACGTCGTCTATTCTGTTACATGCATGAATTGCGCTTTAAAACTGGTTTTTCTTCTTTTCACTTTTTTTTGTACTGCGACTGATCCATTAGCTTTTTATGAACATTAACATTAGTAACATAAGAGAAAGAATCAAGTTGATGATTATTCGAACTTGGTTCGATTTTCAGTGAATATTATTTTTTTTTTTCAATTCAATACACAAAGGCACACTTTTTTGTATTTTGATGAAGTGCAATTTTTATTTCCTTCAAATTTTATTTCAATTTAAATTAAATTTTATTACAATTTCATTCTATTTCAGTTAATAATGAAGTATAAACACCTCCACTTTAATATAAACAACACACAGTTTAATAATATTCTTTCACGTTTGTATGCACCTCAGTGTGTACGGTCCTGTATGTGTTTGTGTGTCGATTTAATGTATTTTATTTTTTGTTATTAAATTTTTAACTTAAATTCAGTATTTGTTACAATTAAAATACTTTCATTCATAAAATTTTATTAAAAAATTATTTAAAATTGAAGATTCACTGATTAAAATAAAATAATCCTTGTAAAATGTTGGTATTATTGTGAATTTACTCGAAATTTCAACGTAACGTCCGTCCACAATCAATGTGAAAATAGAACTAAACCAAAAACTGTATGAACAATACACAGAATGCATATGAGTGAGTATGTAATGCATAATAAGTATGTTCAATACAAGTAAAATGTTACACTCACACAAGTAAATTACTCAAAATAATAATAATAACAGAATACTCTGAAGATTTACGCAGTGAATTGGTCCAGCTTAGTGTAGGGATTAGGGGTGTGTAATTTTTGTGTCAGACGTGAAGAGAAACCAGAAGAGCTTAAAACGCTACTTTCCTTAGAGAGGCCTGGAGGCTTGTTCATCTAAAGAAAGAGTCCAATAAAAAAAATTTCGACGTTCCAAACCTTTTCCTTTACAGAGCCCAACTGTCAATTTTGAATTTTGACGTTCTCAAATTTCAATATCAAAATTATTTAATTTTCTTCTTTTTGGTTCAATAGAAGACCCCTAATATACGAAATACAAAAGCAAAACGAATTTATCGTTAAAATGTTTACTTTAACGTAAATATTCTATGTGGTGTTGTTTTTATTTACATTAAAGACCGGTTTTCTGTGTACATAAAATGAAGTTTGTAGTAAAAATGGAATCGTCTCTCATTTTTAAAACATATCAAATATTTAAGAGAGAATATTTGAATTCTAACATAAACGCAATGAAACGCAAATAACAGTATCCATTACTTTTGCTATAATTTTTATGTGTATGTGTGAGTGTGAGTATAAAAAACCGGTTTTTATTACATACATTGCATTTTATGTATGACAGTACTCAAATGTATTTTTGTATTAGGGGTGGTTCGAATTTCAAAAAATTATGCAAAATTTTATTTTAACATCAAATAACTTTAATTTTCAATATTTAGTCAAAATATGTGACATAATTCTCTTTTTTAGCAATTTTCTTTGAAATAATTACTTCTGCAATTAAAATAATCAAACTGACAAGATGTCCAATGAGCAGAATATAGAAAATAGCGCACGTACTTTCAAAACTCACGACAGCTGTCTCAAATGTATTTTTCTCGGATTTTTCATCAATTTTCGTGATCCATTTGTTCCAATGATAGTCTTTTAATCCAACTTCGATTACTTTTAACGTTCCAACTCGAATAATCTCGCTAAATGGAGAATCTTTTTGAATGGGTGTTGCCAACAGTGATTTGCTATCTTGAGGGACTAAAGGTATGACTTGCAACTCTTCCAATTCAGTGTGAGTCAAAAGAGTTTTGATCATGTCTGGAATATCATCGACATATACCATCAAAGCATATTTCCCTGTTTTGACTTTTAGTAAACCTTCGTGATGTGATAGATAAATTTCCTGACCCTTAACACGCTTTTCATAGAATTCAACAATGTCGGGGTTGTTCAATACCTTGAAAATCAAATGAGATGATGGATGTTCCTCCATTACAATTTTTAATCCGCTTCGTGTCAATTTCGGTAAACTCGTAATGGTTCTCGGACTTGGAGCTATTAAGGAGCCTACAATTGAAGCAGAATAAAATTGAAAACATATGAAAAATAGGAATAGAAGTAAAATTATGACAACTTTTGCTTTCAATGTTCGCAAATGATCGGAACTAAGTCCTTGTTGTGATAGAATTCCAATGACGTTTATCACTGAAATTATGAAGGCACTGTCAATGTTTTGATTCATCCAATTATTCTCATATAAATGTATTAAGAAGAGAACAAAAACAGCACAAATTGTAATCCCTAAAATACTCCACCAAACCATCGTATGCAGCGGCATTAAGAAAACGTGGCGTTTTCCTGAACTAAATTTAGGATGTCGAAAAATCAATGATTGTCGATATTTAACGAGGGGAATCGCAGAATCTAATACTGGTATTCGTGAAAGTGTGAATGCAATGCCATGAGACCCGATATCAACAATCTTGTTCTGTAATAACCCGATTACACCACTCCATTGAGTAGAATTGGGAATTAATCCACCGTAGAGGGCACTGCGTATAATCTTGAAACGAAAATTATGCATTTCAGATACTAAACTTAAAATTTGTGTCGGATATCGATTAATTCCATATTTATGATTAATTTTACTTGTCGTAGCGTATTCTAGAAAGCTGATCCCTTTCGGTACTTGTGGAATCTGAAAAGAAAATTCAAAAAAATTTACCGTTAAGTTTTTCATTTAAATTTTATTTAACTTACACACGATCCTATGGTCAAGACAGTTCCATGCATATTAAATTTGACATTTCCAGTTAGATTTTCGATGAAAAATCCTTTTGATTTCGAATATCTTCCAATAGGTTCAACGAACATTAAGGGGTTTCGTTGCAATGAAGGAGATGTTATCTGATAAAATTCATACGTAAATTCATTCAAAGGCAGCGCCAACCAAATTTTAGAATCGATATTCAAATTTTGATTTGATAAGATTTCGATTGATCTGTTTAATTTAGTTCCAAAAAATAACCAGTGACGTTTTTTGTTGAAAAAATTCGAATCTGAAGCGATTTGCAAGATTTGTTCAGTATCGTGACATTCAATGTCAAATACGATTAGAACGGAGTTTTCATTTTGCTTGAATGTTCCTCTAATTTCGTCATCTTCAGATTGAATTTTATGAAATTGAATCGTATTCGATTGAGCTCTCATCAAAATATACGCAAATTCTGTCATTTCTATGAAAAAAATTAAACAAAATTTTTAGTTACATTTGTCAACGCAAATTTGATGTTGGCGCTGTTCAAAAATACTAAATCCTACCTTCATTACAATGAAAAATTGAAATTTTTCTCACATGGAGTGCATTTTCAATGACGGATTTTACGAGGTCAGGATGAAAATGAGCATCAATCACCCTTAAATCACCTAAAATTGATATTAAAAGGATCAAAAGCCTCATTTTAATGTAAAATTAAACACATCTGCTTAATTTGAAATTACTTTTATTAATGATCTAAATGTGAAACGGTCTTTTTCATTTATATTTCACCTAATTTAGATGTTAAGTTTTGACAATATGACATTAATTGAGTTGTTAAAGTGCTTTGACAGCTAATTAGCGTTGTAACCTTCAAAGTGCTTATTGTTTTTTCTTACGAATTGAAAATTTTTTCTTAAAGTCATTTAAATTGACTTTCCTTGCAGTTAAAAATTCAAATAAAATTAAAATTACACTCGTTAAATGTCCAATTAAGAGCATGCAAATGATGGAAAAAATCCGTTCAAAGTCAACCACAACAAAATTATTGGAATTCCCATTTTTTTCTGTTATTTTCGTCATCCATTTCCCCATGTGATAGTGTTTCAATCCAATTTCAGCTAGTCTGAGATTTCCCACACGAATTGCTTCGTTGAATGGTGAACCTTTTTGAAGTAACATGTAAAGGTGTGCTCTGTGATCTTGATGAAATAACGGGATTTCCTGTAATTCGTTTATTTCATTGACAGTTAGCTCGGATTTGAGTATTTCAGCAATTTCGTCGACGTATGTAAGGAACGCGTGATGTCCGTTTTTTATCAATTTAATGCCGTTAACGGGTGACAAGAAATTTTCCTTGTTCTTGATTTTCTTTTCATAGAGTTCGATTACCTCCGAATCTGATGCTACCCCGAAGATGGAATGACTTGATGGATGTTCCTCCAATGCAATTTTCAAATTACTATCCGTTAATTTTTTTATCGTTGTGATGCTACGTGACGGTGGTGTTAAAAGGGAGCCCACTATCGATGCCGAATAAAATTGTAAACAAATAAATGACAGAAACAAAAATGAAATTTTCACAATTCTGACTTTGATTGAATGTAGTTGACTTGTAATGAGACCTTGTTGTGATAAAATTCCAACGACATTGAGAAATGATACAATTAAAAAATTCTCCGTATGATGACCCCTTGCATCATTTAAATACAGGACGCTCATTGAAATGACCATTAAAAGTGATGTACCGAAAATGCTCCACCACACACTTTCATGCAGTGGCATCAAAAATAAATTCCTTTGTTTTGTCGCGTACTTTGGATGTCGAAATACGAAGAATTGTCGGTATTTAAATGTTGAAAGCCCGCTTTCGATGAAATGTAGTCGACTTTTTGCAAAAACAAGACTTGGTGCCCCCAAGTCAACCTCCCTTCTTTGTATCATCCCTGCCAAACCACTCCATTTAGTTGAATTTTTAATTTGTGCTCCATAACTCTTGCATCGAATCAAGTGAATTCGAAAATGGAATTTAATTGAATGCAGTTCCAGCAATTTCAAGGGATATCGATTAATACTGTACTGGTTTGAAATTATTTGGTTAGTTGCAAATTCAAGGAATGTGGAGCCGACTGGTACTTTTGGGATCTGAAAGGTAATTTCAATGAAAAATGTTTCAATTACAAATTTTTTTTTTTTTGAAAAATTTAAATTTAACTCACACAAGTAGCGATTTTGAGAATTGTGCCATCCATGGAATAGTTTACCTCTTTAAATGGATCATCGAATTGCAATTTCTTACTTTGATCATATTTTCCGATCAATTTATGTTGAATAATTCCATTACGCTTCAATGCAGGCGCTGTGATATGAAAAATTCTGTAACCAATGTGATTCAAATTCGGTATTGCAAGTAAAATCTTTGAATCAACATTGATATTTTGATTTTCCAGTAATTTCAGTGAACGGTTCAATTCATTTCCGAAGAGGACCCAAATAAGACGACCATTAAACAATCGGAATTTGGAGGCATTTTCAAGGTAAAACTTAATATCGTGATTTTCAAGGTCAATGATAACGAGTTGATTAAATCCGGTATCAATTAAATGGAAATTATCCGGATTTTTTTGAATATTCATCGGTAATCCAAGTGCTTTTATGTCAGATGATACGATTTTAGTACCTGAAAATAAAAAAAAATTATAAGAAAAAAAAATTTAATTTCAAGGTCAATCTTAAATAAACGAAAATTTTGGTTATAACTCACCATTTTTAGTATCAACAACCAATGAAAGGCCTCTGATATTCAAATTTTGTTCCATTAAATTGTGAACTAACCCAAAATCGATTGAATTTAAGGCTGTGAATTGCTTTAAATGGAAAATCACAAAAATTCCAATAATCATCGTCCTCATCTTGATCATCGTGACTCGATAAATGCTTGAATCGAAGTTTCTAGAAAAAAAATTTAATCATGTAAGTGGAATTTTCCATTTTTTTCATTTTTAAATAATTGATTTCACGATAATTTAAATTTTAATTTCAATAAATTTGACAGGAAAATTTTCTTTTTAGCGTCATTTGACCATGAATTGAAATAATTTTACATTAAATTCAAATGAAGCTTCATTTCAGCTTGAAATTTATCAAAATGAGGACCTGTTTCATTTTACTGAGCGTAATTTCAGTGGCAAATTTCATTGAAATTCAATGTTTGGATAAAATTTTCATTGAAAATCTGATTGAAAATGAATTTTCACATAAAATTATGATTTTTCATTGCAATGAAGGTAAATTTTTATGATCTTACATTAAATTTAATTTAAATTTGAATTTTCTCAGAACAAATTCATGGCATTCTGACGTCAATTCACGTTCAAGGTCAAAAAAGTTCCAAATCAGTAATGGCTCATAATTTGGATTTGCATGAAAATTTTGATCAAAATCTCAATTCAATTCAAAATCAACATGATTGGTTGATTTTTCTGGATCTCAACTGCACAAATTCAGGGAATTTCATGACTCGTCTATCAAAGTCGAACTATTTTAACGGTCAATTCAAATGGATTTTGATTGGAAATGAACTCAATTTAGCTTTAAAAGTCCTGAAAATGCAAAATATCAATGTTGATTCAAAAATTTTACTGATTTTACATGGAAATTCAAGCATTTTTCGTATAAGAAGCGCATCGTTAAGACGAGGCACCGTCTTGGATGTCACATTCATAGGAAAATATGATCGAGGAAAAATATTCAAATTCGAGGATTCCTTTGAAAAAAGTAATTTAAGCTTGAATGGAACATTTTTGAGGGTAGCTGTCAGTGTAAGTTAAATTTTATCTTCAAATATCATGGTAATTTTTTAAAGATCTAGTTTTTTCATTAGATGCCGAAAACACCTCAAGGTATTTCATTTAAACAATATGCATTAAATCACGTAATTTCAAATGAAAACAGCATAAGTCGAAATCCGTTACAAATATTGCAACTCATGGCCCAAAAATACAATTTCAAGATCACACTGCGACGATGCAAGGAAATCGGCCTTAAAAATCAGAACGATTCAAATTGGAATGGAATTCTGGGTATGCTTCAACGAAATGAAGCTGATTTGACTGGTACAGCCCTGATTTTTGGCAAAACTCGTCTCCCAATAGTTGGAAGTGGATTTTCCGTGTTTAAATATCGACAATTTCTGATTTTTCGACATCCAACGAAATCAAGTGATGGTCGAAATGTTTTTTTAATGCCTTTGAGTGATGGAGTTTGGTGGAGTTTGATGACTGTCACGATTTGTACGATCATTACACTGATAACAGTGAGTCGACTTCGATCAGGGGGGATGATTGTGATAGTCAATGTTATTGGAATGTTATCACAACAAGGCATTTCAACGGAAAATTTCAGTTCAATCAAAGCTCGAGGTGTCACAATCCTGTTTTTGTTCCTCTCATTCATTTGTTTTCAATTTTATTCGGCATCCATTGTTGGCTCCCTTCTAACAACGGCTCCTCGTCCGATAAGGACATTGGATAAATTGACTCAAAGCCATTTCAAGGTAATTTTGGAAGACACACCAATTTCGCGAACAATCTTCAGTGTTGGAGTAACGTCAGATGTCGATAATTTCTATGAAAAAAAAGTCGTTGGCAACAAAACTTACTTGTCAGTCACTGAAGGCATTGCACAAGTCAAAAAAGGCTCATATGCATTCCTGGTGTACGTCGATGAAATTTCAGATGTAATCAAAAGAAAGTTAACTCACAATGAGATCAAGGAATTACAAGAAATTCCGTTATTTCCGCAAGATCATCGAGCGTTTTTGTGTTACATGATTCAAAAAAACTCACCTTTCAAGGAGACGATTCGCGTTGGAACGCTCAGACTAATTGAAATTGGATTGAAATCATATCACGGCAACAAATGGACCGTCAAAATCACCGAAAGCGAGGGTCATGGTCTTGGAACGGCCATCGTTGACTTTGACAGAGTTTCATCGATATTTTATTTCCTTTTCACAGGATATTTTGTTAGCATTTTATTGCTTTTAAGTGAATTTATTTGCACTAAAATTGAGAAATTACATCAATAAAAGAAAATGTTTAGGTATTTTGTGTACATTTTAATTTAAAAATCGATATTTCTGCAATGAAAATAGCGAAACAAAGCAAATATCCGATAATAAGCATCCAAAAAACGGTGGATGTCCGTTCAAAGTCCACCACAACAGTGTCACGTTTTTGTTTCGATCGTTCAGTTAGATTAGTGAACCATTTTTCATATTGGTATGCTTTCAATCCGGCTTCATCCAGTTTTAGGTTGCCTACTCGCACTAATTCGTTGAAAGGAGAGTGTTTTGGGAGCGGCACATACAAGAGGCTTCGATAATCTTGACGAAATAAGACGATTTCCTGTAACTCTTCCATTTCAGTGGAGGTCAATGACCTTCCAATAATATCCGTAACTTCATCAGGTGTGGTGAGAAACGCAAATTCACCACTCTTGATTTTTGAAATTCCATCTTTGAATGTCACAAATTTACCACCATCCTTAACTTTTGCATTGATGAGCTGTAAAATGTCTGGATCTGAAGCGACCTTGAAAACCACTCGACTTGAAGGATGGTCCTCCAGAACGATTTTCAGCTTACTTTCCGTCAATCTTGGAATTGTTGTAATACTACGAGTCGGAGGTGTGAGTAATGAACTCACAATTGAAGCCGAATAAAATTGCAAACAAACATAGGAAAGGACAATAAATGAAATTAACACAACTTTGGCTTTAACTGACTTGAAATAATCGGAACTGAGACCTTGTTGTGCCAAAATTCCGATGACATTGATTACAGTTTTAGTGAAATTCATTTCATTCCGCTCAAATAAATTGAAAATGAACAAGGAGATTAAAGTGAACGCTGATACACCGATAATGCTGATCCACACATCGGTGTTTAATGGCGCTAAAAATAAATTTCTTTGTTTTGTCGCGTACTTTGGATGACGAAACACGAAAGATTGACGAAATTTAAGGATTCCAAGACCACTTGCGATGATTGGAACACGAATTTTTGCATAGAAAAGGCCTTCACCCGCGATATCGGCTTCACTTCGATTCAAAATTCCAAGGACACCACTAAATTGACTTGAATTTGCTTGAATTGGCTTCCCGTACTGATTTGATCGCATAAGTTTGATACGAAAATCGTACAGTTCTGATAAAAGTAAGACAAATTGCATTGGAATCCGTCCGAGGGTGTACTTTCGATCAAATTTCTGGGTCGTAGCATATTCAACGAATGATGCCCCTTTCGGAACAAATGGAATCTGAAATAATTTCAAAGTAAAATACAATGAAATTGAAAATTTTAAGGCAAAAATCTTACACAAGTGATTACTTTCAAGACAGTTCCATTCATTTTATAGTCAATTTTTTTAAATGGATCATTAAATGCAAGGCCACGGTTTTTGGTCCAATTTCCTATCAATTTAATATTCATCAATTTATTGCGAGTCAATGCAGGTGCCCGAATTCGATGAATTTTGCTGATTTTCGTATCGTCAAAATTGATTAATAAAATTTTTGAATCGATATTCAAATTCTGGCCCTTCACTAAATTTAGCGCCTTATCGAAGTTTTTGGTCATAAAAATCCATTTAATTTGACCATTAAACAAATTATGCTCAGATGCTACTCCAAGAACTTCATTTGATTGAGGGCAATCCATGTCAAGCAAAATTATTTCATTGTGACTCATAAAATAGTATTTTTTTCTAAAATCCTTAACGGTCATTATTTGAATTGTAATCAAATTTCGATTGCTTTGTATCAAATCACGTACATTCAAAGCCGTTTCTGAAAAGAAAATTTAATTTCAAAATTTTTTCAAGTAAAATTTAAATGAAAATTACGATTCAAATCACATTTAATCCACAAAACCTTATGAAAAATATCTCTTGAAACGATTTCAGTCACTATCGGACTCAAAAAATACCCGAAATTTGAATTAACGGTAATTAAAATGAATTTTATGCAAAAAATGAAATGCAAAGGTCTCATTTTGATTGAATCTAATCTGAAATTAAGTTAAATTGAAATTATTTTCATGAAAATCGCATCGTAAAGTCCTTTAAATGTCAATTTCAATCCATTCTCTTATTAAGTCATTAAATAATTTGTGATTCAATTGAAATTTAATTGATTTTTTTTAACGGAATATTCCATTTCATTGAATATTGAAATTGAATAAAGTAAAATTTTCCATTTAAATAAGGGTATGCACGAAATTCCTGGAAAATTATTAATAAAATGAGTGTTTCCATGTTAAATGTGGAAACGCCTGGTATTTTTCGATTAATATGACATGAAAATCGTTAATTGAGATGTCATAAAAAGGGAAATTGACAAGAAAAATGTAATTTTTATTAAATTAAGTGCGATTCGTTGAAAAAATTTACTTTTACAGACGGGTTTTGGGTCGTCATAACGTCCAAAAAATTCGAAAAAAAATCGAAAAATGCTCAAAATTTCATTTTTTTTATTTTTAAGATCGCATTTCCTCTAAATTTGAATTATTCTACTCCAACTCGTGATTTTCTCCAGATTGAATTCAGTTTTTCAATCGAAATTTCAATCATCAATAAAACCATGCTCGCACCCAATCCCATTGCTAACAAATAAAACATCGACGCTGTCCTTTTAATGTCAATCCGTGCCGTTTCCCGATTAAAATCCGACTTCACCTTTTTATTTAATTTCAATTCCCATTTCCTGACAACATGCAATTTGATTCCCGTCTCCGCTAATTTTAGCATCCCAACGCGAATCATTTCACCGAACGATGAATTTTTCTGCAGCGGCACGTACAGAATCGCACGGACATCGTCAGGAAAATACGGAATATCCTGAAGTTGTTCCATTTGCGTGTGAGTAAATTTCTTTTTAATGTAATTCATTGTATCATCGAAATTTATCAAAAAAACATTTGGTCCACTGAGCATTGATTTGATTCCATCTTCAATTGAAACGAAGGTTTCCTTGCCTCGAATTTTCTTTTCATAGAGATTTTGAATGTCGGAACCATATGCCACTGTGAAAATGACCCGATTCGATGGATTTTCTTCCAATATTACATTCAAATCACTTTTCGTCAATTTTTCGATGGTTGTGATGATGCGTGGAGCTGGAGCGAGAAGGGACCCAACAATGGATGCCGAGTAAAATTGATAGTAAATAAACGAAAGGACCAGGAAACATATCAAAATTATCCTTGCCTTCACAATTTTCCATATAAACGATGAAATGCCTTGCATTGAAACCATTCCAATGACATCCACAACTGAAATTGAAATTTCTGCTTCAATCGATTGTTGCATTTTCCTGATCACATATAAAATGAACATGGTTAAAATTCCAATTGAGATGATGCACCACCAAATGTCATCACTCATCGGCATCAGAAATGGATTTTTCATGTTTGAATGGTAATTTGGATGACGAAATACAAAAAAATGGCGATATTTTGTTGCAGAAAATCCACTATCGATTGCAGGGAGGCGCTTCAAGGCAAATACAAAACTTTGTGCCGCGCAATCGACTTCCTTTTTTTGTAACATTCCCATTAAGCCAGTCCAGTTTGTTGTATTTCCAATTAAATATCCATAACTCGGTGATCGTTTGAGATGCATTCGAAAGTTGAATTTCTGAGATAAAATTTCCAAAACTTCATACGGAGCACGTCCAATTGAATTTTGATTTGAAATGATGTGCTTTGTGGCGAATTCAAGGAATGAAACTCCTTTCGGGATTTCAGGCAACTGCAAAATTGAATTTGAATTAAAAATTTTGTCATTTTCTCTTAATTTCAATACTCACAGAAATTGCCACCTTCAAAATCGTCCCATCCATACTGAAATTGTGACGATTGAAAGGATCCTCAAATTCATTCGATACATTTCCAATTAAATTCATGTAAAAAATTCCATTTCGCTTCAAAGCCGGACATCGAATGTGATAAATTTGACAAAATTTACGTGTAATCAGTAAAATTTTACCATCGACATTGATATTTTGCATTTTTAGTAAGGTCACTCCTTGATGTGAATCCTTCCCGATCATGATCCACTTAAATTTTTTACTCATATAATTTGAAATTGATATAATTTGAAGAAATTTTTCGGTGTTGTTACAATTCAAATCCAAAATATTGATTGAATTCACTTCAAATGTCCATTGCAATCGATTTTTGTCATCAATGTTATGTAATTTTATTGTGAATTGTTCTCGCATCAATTCACGTGTCACTGAGTGAATTTCTGTGAAATAAAATCTCGATTTTAATTTAAATCTTTGTTTTTATCATATTCAAATAAGTCTCACCTTCATTACAATGATACACAGAAATCTTTTTAATCGTGTCACCTTTCAACACTGATTTGATTAAATCAAAATTCCAGTTGTGAGATTTCATTTCAATGAAAATTCCTGTGAAAGTTAAAAGGAATATAACAGAAAATATTTTTAAATTTAAGATTAGCATTTTGTTACATTGAAGAAAAACTCAAGACTGGATTTTTTTTGAATATTTACATAAGAAAATTGAACGATGTCGATTTAAGTCAATTTAGTTTGATTGATTGACTGTCAAATTTGTGATTTAATTCAATGAATTTTTTAAACAAACAATCTTTGAATCGATAGTCATATTTTACTCCAAATGGTGTTTGATTGTTGAATTCAATGGAAAATGTACAAAGACAGAGCAGTTTTTCGTTTAAGAAATCCAAATTGATTGATTGAGAGGGAGAGTGGGAGAGAAAAAGAGAGAGAGTGAGCGAAAAGAGGAGGTTATCTAGAAAAACAGAAATGAAAAATGGCATATCAAGAGAGAAAGAGGGAAAAAAATTATCTAGTGAGAGTGAAACCTTAAGTGAGAAAAAAAGAGAGAGAAAAAGATAAAATAATTTTTAAATAATTAGAGAATGTGAGAGAGAGACGATCATTTAGATAAACAAAGACTAAGACAGAGAGAGAGCGAGGAAGAGAGATTTAGAAAAAGACAGAGAGAGCTCTATTAAGAGAGAGAGAGAGAGTAAGAGAGAGACAGAGAGTAAGAAGGTTATTTAGAAAAAAGAAAGGAAAAATGGCATTTCAAGAGACAAAGAGAGAAAAAATAACCAAGTGAGAGTAAGACTTTAAAGGAGAAAAAAAGAGAGAGCTGAGCCTAGTGAGAGAGAGGATCATTAAGATAGCCAAAGACGGTTATTTATTGAGAGCAAGAGAGAGAGAAGGAGGAAGTGAGATTAAGAAAAAGACAGAGAAAGGTCTATTAGGAGAAAGTGAGAGGAAGAGAGAGACGCTTTTTTTAATTCTTTACAGTACAAAACATTTCAAATTAGAATAATTTTCTCTAAATTTTAATCAATTCCAATGAACCAACTCAAACTGTCACAGTAAAATGTCTTCATTGCATCCATAAAATCTATAAATTTTCACATAAACTAAGTCTTCAATTCAGTCTTTTCCTTCATATCATAGTATCACCATGTGGTCTCTACTCAATTTTCATATTATTTTACTTGTAATTTCATTTTCCGAGAAAATTCATGGCAAACCATTAAATTATGAGCTCATTCAAGGAATCATTAAAAGTGACAACATGAGAAAAATTTCAATTTTGCATTGTGATGACGGTAAATTTTAACGTTTTTTTTTAAATTGATTCAATTGAAAATTATTTTTCCATTCCAGATATTTTTAGGGCAGCACGTGACTTGTCAATTGAACTCACTTCAATTTCCTTGTGGAATGTGGATGAAAGTGAAAATGCAATTAGTTTAATGTTAAATGAAGACAATTTAATGCTTTTCCTGGATATGGAATGCAATAAAACGGTTGAAATTTTGAATTTTGCATCTGACATGTGGCTTTTCAACAAAAAAATTAAATGGATTTTACATGGAAATGATTTTAATGTGACAATGTCACAATTAAAGGAGTTAAATATCAATATCGATGCACGAATTTTACTGGTGACCCCTGATTCAAGTGGGCTCAATGTTAACCATTTCAGGGCACCAGCGTTACCCCGCAACGGTTTGTTCTTCATTGAAAATGTTGGGAATTTAACGTCATCAGGGAAATTCAAGTATGAGAATCCATTTGTAGTTTTTGATAGCAATTTACATGGAACGATACTGAGAGTTGCGATTTGTGTCCCGAAAATTCCACGTGGAACGACATTCATTGAATATGCGACTCAACTCATAATTGATAACCATTTCAGTATTTCAAGGTCAGCATATCAACTTGTCAAAATTTATTCTGAAATCTTTAATTTTCAAATTCATTTGATTCGAGTATCAGAATACGGCATGTTACGACCAAATTCAGCTCAATGGAATGGCTTAGTTGGAATGATTCAAAATCGTTTTGTGGATTTTGGTGCTCAAAGTTTCATTTTAGCAAAAACACGTGTGCCTGTAATGG
Organism: Culicoides sonorensis; assembly: GCA_900002565.1. NCBI lineage: Eukaryota > Metazoa > Arthropoda > Insecta > Diptera > Ceratopogonidae > Culicoides > Culicoides sonorensis. The sequence goes on along the minus strand of LN483677.1, from coordinate 111,998 downwards.
ACTCAGGGTTTTCAGTGATAAAATATCGACAATTCTTCGTGTTTTGTCATCCAGAGCATACGACAATGCAGAAAAGTGCATTTCTAATGCCTTTGAGTTCAGAAGTTTGGCTAAGCATTTTACTAATCGCAATTTCAACTGTCATCGTATTGGTTATCCTTCAAATATTTGAAAAGCAACTTTCATTGAAAGAAAATCAGATTTTCATATTCATCAACGTTGTTGGAATTTTAGCTCAACAAGGCCTCAGTTTCGATGCATTCAAGTCAATCAAATCCCGCATCATTATAATTTTCTTTCTCTTCATGTCACTTATATCATTTCAATTTTATTCAGCGTCAATTGTAGGCTCGCTTCTCACACCAGCGCCTCGTACAATTACGACAATTAAAAGTCTGTATGAGAGCAATATGAAAATAATTATGGATGATCATCCGTCAAGCAAAATCATCTTCAAACTGGTAACAGATCCAGATCTAGTTAAACTTTATGAAACGAGAATAAAAGGAAAGGAGGTTTTCGTTCCAGTTAGAGAAGGAATTGATCAAATGAAAAATGAAAGGAAAGCTCTCTTGACTTATGTTGATGAAAATGCTGATTTGTTCAAGAAATCTTTGACTCATGCACAATTAGAACGATTACAAACTATTCCGATATTTCCTCAAGATCATCGAGCTTTACTTGTAATGCCTCTTGTCAAAGGAGCTCCTTTTAACGAGCTGATCCGCCAGGGAAATCTGAGGTTAACAGAAAATGGGATGAAGAAATTCATTCTCGATAAATTTAATGCCAAGTTAGCCGAGAAATCCGTAAAGAGCTTTGATCCAGCTGTTGTTGACTTTGCGAGGACTGCACAAATATTTTACACATTGATGATTGGAATTGTGCTGAGTTTCATCGTGCTTGTACTTGAAATTATATTGAAAAGAGTCCGGAAATGATTGTGAAAAGAGATCCCACGTTGAATTGAAATTAGTAAATTTATCACGTAACACTTCAATTTTTACTGATTTCCTGGCTTCAAATCGCTTTAATTTAATGCAATCTTATTATCTTGACTTAAATTTATTAGCCCGATACTAAAATCGACGTGCTCCCTTTGAAAGTTATTTCCATACTGATAGTGCGACGATAAAATCAACCAAAAATCGATTTGTTTACAAGTTTTTGACATGTAACCGTTTTTTTCCCCTTCAAATTCAATTTCAACGGTCAAAAACCACTTCATTGAATTCCAAATTCAAATGAATTGAAAATGAAATTTACTCACATTTCATTCATGAATACGAAAAAAAACCCTCATTATATCTCAAACAGTGAAGGAATGAAGAGGAAAAAGTTAAAAGTGCAACTAAAATATTTGTTTTTAATAAAGCGTTAACAATGGGATTCTGATAAAGAATACTGTGCCTATCGCACACACAAGTGCATAAAAAAAATAAACACAACGGATTATCTCAACATGATGTGAGTAGAAACATTTTAAATTATGTGGAAAAGAAAAATTAGTCATCGCCATTTTTTTTATTGGGAAATTGTACAATTTGGCTGACGTAATCACCTGAATGGATTTCATTGGACTCGAAAATGTTTTTTATTTGAATTTTTTATGGAGAATTGTTTAGAATCGTGATTTAATTTTAAAATATTTTTACAGTTAACCTGAGAATTCTAAATATTGTTAAATAAAATGCAATAAATCGCAGTAATTAAGTCGCGTCTACTTATATACACACATACATACACATACACACACACACATGTTGAGTAAGGTACAATAAAATGTGATGTGAGGCAACTTCTTCTTATATTCACGTTGAATATTTTCTGCTCGCGAATTTGAAAGTTGTTTTATCAACAAGTCAAAGACACTAAACAATGTAAACATGTTTTGCCTTTACAAGTTTTCTTGGTAAAATATACAAAAATAAAATAACTCTTTAACAAAAATTTCATATTAAAATCACAGCTGAGCTAAATTTGGGTCAAACATTCTCTATTCTGTTTAATATTCAAAAAAAAAACTTGCTTAACTGTGGTGTGCATGATGGTGCCGCGTGATTTTTTTTAAACGTTTTCATTTTACTTGAAATTTATGTTTTCTAGGAAATGTTTTTCATTGATTAATTGAGCGCGTAAATTGAAATGACAGGTGGGCGAGAAAATTTTTTTACTTGATTACACTTTTCAATTATGATAGTACCAAATATTGACAATATTGATAAGCATCTGTTACTAAAATGGTGTCAAGCCAGATAACAAAAGCTCAAATTTGAAATTAGACGAGGAGAGTCTTATCAGGTTACTTCAATTCAATTCAAATAAACATCCTCATAACAAAATTTCTTCAAATTTGATAAGAAATTCGTTGATTGATGATTTCTTTAAAAAAAAAATCACCAAACAAAATTCAAAACAAAGACATTTTTTGTTCTGAAAAATAAAAATTTACAATCAAATTTGATAACGAATTCTAAAAATAGATAATTGCTCATAAAATTTACGCATAAATCGCTTATCAAACTATGAAAAGGCGGAAATTTCATATTTCAATGGTTGACTAGAGCGGTTTTAGTTTAAATTACATTGAAACGATATGATTTGAGTCCAAAAATATTCATTTTTATAAGGTTTTTGGCCCTAACAGGACTTGAAGGGAAGTTGTACGTGTGTATGAATGGTCTGTAGAGCTATATGATGACAATTTCATGTTACGCCTCTTCAAGGTCAAAGGTTGACATTTTCTGTCATATTTTGTCTTAAATTCAATGTAATCCAAATTTGAGCCCGCTAAGTTTAAATTTCAATGAAATAAATTTCAGCGAATGGTGAAACTTTACTCAAACCATGGAAGATTCCACCTACGAAAACTAAGAATGACGTTTCATGACGTCGATTCCTCTATCAAAAGCATACTCTTCGTTTATTTATTGATTCACATACGTATGTCAAGTATTGAGCAATATTGCAAAATGTTTAAAAGTCATCGCTACGTGGCAACTTCTAGATTTTATTTGTTTTGATTGAGGGATTACGGGTCAAAATTGTTTTCTTTTGAAATGGGATGACCTTGAACTTGGATTTAAGCGATAATGAAATTTTCTTGGAATTTTGATTGAAATTCTTATTAAATTTAATTTTTTTGTCCTTTCAGTGCCATGATGGCGTTTATACAAAGCGAAAATGTCACGTCCTCGGACTCCATACAAAATCAAAACACCACATCTCAATCAATAAGTGAAAATTTATCACAATTCTTATCATTATCATCATCATCATCCTTTGAATTTAATTACTGTGAACAAGGAACAACATCAATTTATGCAAATGATGGAGTCTTTGCAGCTACCATTCTGGATGGAGGAAACCATGCCCACCTCCAATCCATCAAGTGCTTATCATCAAATCAACAATGAGGAGTTACAACTATTCGATAACTTTGCCACAGAAAATGATTTCCTAATATCAAATGATAATAATACATTAAATTTAATCGTCACCGACATCAATACAGTCAGCAACAATGACAACAACACAAGTACAAACAATCACAAACAACGTATCATTCACAATCGTAGTAAACCTAAGACGGCACATGAGCTGTTACTGGAATTGGATGAGGAAATTCAAAGTGAACCATCTTGGTATCACAATCCAAAATTAGATTTTGTCTATGAACAACTTTCACCAGTTCCAATCATTGCACATCATGGAGAGGAAGAAATCAAGATTCAAAAGAACACCGAAGAATTGCTTTCGGAATTTGATACAGTTTGTAATGCAGTTGGATTACAGTTAACACCACCAACCACTCCACCAATGTCACCATGTCAGAAAATCAATCCAGAAGATTTGCTTGGTGCCCCAATTGTTTACATCGTTTCAAGTCCTCAATCAACAATAAATGATGATTGTGTTATCCAAGAATTACCACAAACAATGATGATTGATGAAATTTTATCTGAAGAAAGTGACAATTCAATGGACTTAATCGATGAATTAGTTCGTGAACACACAACAAATCTCCCAGATGATCTTTCATCACTCATCGATGACTCGTGTTCAGTTGCTGGCAGTCAAATTAGTGATAATGTCTCGATTTCAAGTCATTCAAGTGATTCGAGCTATTCACCATCCAGAAATGGCGATGATTCGTCAAGTTTTGCCTCGTTCATGTCCCCAAGAAGTGATGACAGTTATGATATTGCTGGGTATGACGATGAATGGACACCAACAGTTGATAAGAAGAAAGCCTTGAAAAAATCAACTTCAAACAGGAATCAGCAAGAAAAGAAGAGTGCTGAACCTAAGAAGGCGAAACGACCTTATGGACGTCCATTACATGAAAAGAAGGCAAGGAAAAAGGAACAAAATAAGGAAGCAGCAACGAGATATCGTCAAAAGAAAAAGGAACTTCTTAAGATTGTCCTGAGTGAAGAAGACGAACTTTTGCAAGTTAATCGTAAATTACAGACAAAATATGATGATGTCAAACGCGAGATTAAATACTTGAAACAATTGATGAAGGAAATTCTGATCGCAAAGGGTGTTCTACAATAAATTATTTTTCATTTTAATTATTCATTTAATTTAAGCATATTAATTAGGATTTAACTTTAAAATTATTATTACTATTAAATAAGTTTTAAATTATAACTTTAGGTCTGTATTGGTGTAGGAGACCATTTTATCGTGTAGTATTAGGAAATATATTTTAATCACATAACATTACAAATTAGAATTGAAAATGAAATCTTAGGATTAAGGCTACTTAATTATTATATTCAAATATTGTATAAAAATATTAAATATTTTATCTGTGAAAAAAATTTAGTGTATAAATTTTAATGGTAAAGTTATCTGAAGTTTGAAAAATTATTGAAAAAAATAAAAAAAAATATAAAACTCCTCATAAAAAACACCCAAAAAATTTTGTTTTTTAATTTATAGTGAAATTCTCCTGAATTTTTTAAAAGTAAAATTAAGCCAGCCCTAATAATTTAATAATACAAATATTAAACTCGCATATTAATTCACATCGATTATTGTAATTTCCAATTAAAGCACATGCATTTCATCAACATTGTGGAATGGTCGTTACACTGATATGGTATGTAACGTAAATGTTACACATTGATAACATCTCACATTTAATTTTCTTTTTACTTTCAATTAAATCGCGATTTACGGTCCAATATCATAATTTGATATGTTTAATGAAATTTTATAGTCAAATAAAATATTTTTTGATTAAAATCAAAATCATGATTAGCTAGCTTTTGTTTTATTAGTAAGAGGACAGAGTTAACAAATTTCCAATAAAAATAATGTGGCATCCAATATCAGATGCTGATAATCCAACTGAAATTCATGGTTAAATTGTATCCCATTGCAATGTAGACAATTGACCAGAGAACGTTGCAAATGAATTTCTGTTCTAAGAACTCCTCAATATATGTGGTTTTTTCCTGTTGTTGGAATAACAATTTAAATATAAAAGTTAAAACTATTCATAGAATTCAGTTAACTACCCACCTTAAAATTAACAAAATAAAACGAAGCATAAAATATATGCGTAGTAAAATTATAACAGTTGAGGAAAAAGAATCAAGTATGGCTTTAAAAAAATGAATAGAGTAATTCAAAAATGTTTAAATTGTAAATCAGAAAACTTACTGGGAACTTCAAGAAGTCCTAATGACCGGAACCCAATAAACAAAATGCCAAAAGTCATGATACGAAATCTCAGATTATCAAAGACGCCACAGAAAATGTTATTTCGTAATTTTAAAACTATAAAAAATAACATTTTTGCTTCAAAAATGACCAATTACTAAAAATTAATCGTTTGATTAATTGGGAAGAGAGCAGAATTGTGGTGCATTTTAATTGATTGATGCGCTTGCTTCAAAAAAACCACATTTAAATGTAATGATCAAAATGTAAAAATCTTACAAGGCCATTGGCAAAAATACATTTTAATTGAATTGAAACAATTAAATTTTTTGAAGGTTTTTGAATAAAACACTTTTTTGAACATTTTCAAGCTCTAGGCTCAAAATCTTGAGCCTGACACTTCGAGAATTCGATCAGCGATTCTGGGTCATCTTTCAACTAACCCTTAATCATATTCCTCATAACGCTGTTAATTCACTTTAAGGAATCATACATCGAATGAAGTTTAACTTGTACTTTATGCATAGTATAATTCCTTATAATTTACGTACAGAGCGCGTTATAATTTTTCCAATATCTATACACACGCGTAAGTTCAAAAATGGACAGTTGATTCATTTCAAAGTTTATTCAAACACGTTTTTTTCAAATCTTAACTAAGACTTTTCAATAATCCTCATTGAGTGACAACTGTCGGCGTTTCATCAGAACCTTGCGTTGTTGTCATCCCTTGTCCACCTTCTCTCATCTGTATGTAATACGAGTTCACACAAATCCAAGAATAGATTTCAAGGATCCATGTCAAAAACAACCAAAGTACAAATCCAGGTGATTTAACAAAAAATAACACAATGATATCAATTGATGTTAAAATAATGAAAATTAATTTTCCCCATAAATATGATTCAACCCATTTTTGCTTTTCCTGTAACGGGATCAAAAAATAAAGTCATTGATTTATACCCCCAGTTGCTTTTATACCTTGTATGCCCCCAGTGTGAGATAAAGTCCCAAAATTAATCCAATTATGTAATAAACATAAACAGTAGGTGAAGAATCTTGATATGAAATGAAATGAATTTAATTTCAAATTGTACATTAAAAATATTAAATAAAAAATCTTACTAAGATTAACAAGACTGATGATAAGCCGTATCAAGTAATACAATACTAACAAGAATCCGATTGCTAAGGCTCCTAATCTCAAGTTAAATATAAAACAGCAATTGTTGAATCGAGGAAATCTTTCAAAAAACATTTTTCTTAATAAAGATACAAAATTGTACTTGAATCAGACTTAAATTCAATGAAATTAATATTAAAAGACTTGTAATGGATCGAAATTCAACTCATTGTTTACTTTAATTTTTCTACGAGAGAGAGACCCTTATTGTAATTAAGTAAGGATTTCATTTTCAAGTCGTTTTAAGTGACTTAAGTACGTTTTTGGATTAAAATTCTGATGAATGATTTTTTTCAAAATAAAAATTTACAAGAGCTTATCTTCGTGAAATTCTATCGAATTTGGATTTTGACTCGTCATTCCATAATATGTCATACATTTTACAACCAAAATTATCAGTTGATGTCTAGACAATTGTAAATATTTATAAAATGCGAAGATTATTTACTTAAAAGGTTAAAATAAGAATGACTTTTGATAGAATTTCCTCCATTCCATAGGTAGATTGACTGAAGACGTTTTTCAAAGTGTTGGAACTCTTTTGAAGTGCCTTTCAATTTAATGAATCTGATCTTGGTAGTTCAGTTTTGGGTATAACTCAGCCATTAGAGATACCCTCACATCTTTAGGGCCGGAGCCTCAAGGACCCTGAGTCAAGGTGCACCTTTGCTTTTCTACTGTCATCCAAGAACAGTCACATCCTGATCGGACCAAATGCTGGCCGGTTTTTGAAAATTATTAACGGCCCTTGCATTTTTTATTGATGATTTTCTTTAAAATTTACACTAAACTTAACTTTTACAAGACGATTGACTGCGGCCTTTCTGACCTCTGCCAGATTACTCATGTGGCCAATCCGCCACTGGTCACCAGGACATTCATTTTGATTTACTAGAATAATTATTTAGTGCCGAAAAGACACATTTGAGTTGAAATATTTTTTGCAGATTATCGGATTCAAAATTCCACGCTTATGACATGATAGACGGATGCCTTAACCACTGGACTATGACAATTCCTTCAAATTGAATTAATTGTCTGTAATTTTATATTTTACTGCTTCTTTTCATATCAAATACAAAAAATATGATACAATTTTTTTTCTGAAAGAAAATCAATTTTGCCTCCAAATGTTTATTTTGATTTTATGGTCCATTTTCAGTTAATTCCTTATTTTGACAGGACTTTGTTTACAACTGTCAAAAAAACGTAAACAAATATTCCGCTTTAAATTTTATTAAGTGGAAATTCATTTGAATTGAAATTTAATCTAAATTAAAAAAATTAAAATGGGTCGTGGGTGTTCACTTCCGAACTGTCCCAATGCTAGAAATTACGGAAAATATATCAAGGGTTTTGGATTCCCGAAATCTGAGGAGCTTCGGAAGCGAGTGAGTTATTTTATCACCTTTAATTTTTGTTTACTTTTCCATTAATGATTTTTTATTTAAGTGGATTTCCATAATTCAAATGAACTGTCCAACCTGGATCCTGACAAAATATCCCCGTTTCTGTGCCCTGCACTTTGATAAAAATGACATAATCGATGGTAAAAACAACAAACTTCAATACAGTGCAGTGCCCTTATATTTCAATGAAAATATCCGCAATGAAGGTGACCGTCCGCATCCCACTAAAACTGGAGCAAATACCAAAATCAGCACACTTCTTGCGGAAATGCAGCAAAACCAGCTCATTTACTCGTCTGACTCGGAATGTGAATATCAAGTGAGTATCAAGGTGACGAAAAAACCGAGGAATTCCGATAAATCAGCGAATGCAAATATAACTGGAGTACTACGATGTGATTATTGTCACAAAAATAAAAAGAATGCCGTTGAAATGCAGTCACATTTGAGGACGATTCATGATGTAATTGTTGATATCGTGACACCGAAAAGTGCGAGTCTGCAAATAAAAGACGAGGATTTGACGAAGAATTTCATGTGTTCAATATGTGGTTTGGTATTTAAAGGTGAGCCTGGGATGGCGTTAGACCACGTCGAAAATAGTCATAATAATAATAATGTTAAAGTGCCAGTTGAGGAGAAAGAGGATGAAAATTTACATGTCGTGGAAGTGATTGATCCGGATTATGTCGTACAAGAAATGATGGATGAAGATGAAATTACAGTTGAGGAGATTAAAAATGAGGAATTTGATGAGAGTGAAGTGACTTACATTGAAGTGCCCGAAGAAAAAGAGATTTATGAGGAAAAAGAACCTACAACAGTGATGAATGTTCAAACAGAGGATGATTTGATTGAAGAAAATGTTCAAACGACCTACAAATGTAAATTATGCAGCCTTGATTTCATGGACCGAGATGAAGTCAAAGCACACATCCTTGAAAGTCATACAATCACAAAAAATGAAGAGGAATCGAGTGATGAAGAGAAGGAGGCCTATGAACCGATATGCTATATCTGTAAATCACCTTTCAATACATTAGCAAAAATGCGAAAACACATTAAACGGATACACAAATGTGAGGAGTACTATTTTTGTCAGCACTGTACTGGGACATTTCTCTCCCTCGACATGTACGAAGATCATGAGTGTCTTGAGCCAATGATTGTTTAAATTTCCTATTTATTTAATAATAATAAACTATGATATTTTAAAATATTTCATTAATTTCACGGATTTTTCCCTTGTTAAGGCGACGCTTTTCAATTTCAACCCTTAACCAGGAAGGAACTCCTCTGATTGGATGTGCATTAGGGAATTTTAGTGGTGGCTTGGGATCCTTAAATGGATGGACATCAACCAATTTCCGTTGAAGATACTCTTTGTTGACTTGTTTGGGGTCACGATACCGATCCATGTATATGTTAAAGGCCTTCTTATGAGGGAACCACATTTGATCCTGATAATACGGTTTTGGGAAGTCATATTCGTAAATTGGCTCTTTCATGTCTGGAAAATCAATTCATGAATTACTTTGTTTCAAACTCATCGAAAAGTTTCAAAATCTTACTCAATTTTTTATGGAAAAAGTCCGTTAAAGTCAAATCATAATCAGCCTGGAAGAACGACAACCCAGCTGGTGTGATGTCATCCTGCAGTTTCCTGTAAAATTCGGGTGTGTTGAATGTCCGTTTACTTAAATCAAATTGCTCCTTTACACGATAAGTACTCAAATCGAGTTTCTTTTCTTGTTTGAATAACAAAAAGACGTGTCTATGGTATCCAGTACCCTTAGGAGGGAATGGCTGCAAATATGGGACGAGACATTCACCTTTGCTTACGTCGTTTCCTGGGATGTTTGTTCTGAAATGGAAAATTCTCTTAAATTTAATCGTGATACGATTTAACAGTTAATGTAACTCACATAAGCCAATGCACGTATTCCCCATTCTCTTTTTCGAAATGCCCATCTGGATTTGTCATCAGTAACGTCCACAATGTTTTACTGGGATCAACTTTTTCGTTATTGTAACTGAATGATGCATCAAATGTGACTTCTGGTGCATTTTGGGCATCCTTTGGTTTAAGCAGATTTCCGTAATAGACCGGCGCCTGTGTCTCACCATCAGACAAATTGTAACGTATTTGCATGTCAACTCGAGGCACGAAATAAGCATCACCGAAGAGATGTTCAAAAATCTTGTAATGTTCAGCGATGCGCTTTATCTGCAAAGGACCGTTATTTTTGAGCCAGTCTTCATGAACTTGGTCCATGTCGATTTGTACTGAAATTACATTGAAATTAAATTTACTATTTTTCATCAAAGAAATTCATCTTACATTTCCCTTCCTTTGACAACTTCTCTAATTTAGGATCCGCTCTCATTTTCTTCATATGTTCAAGACGTGCAAAAAGCTCCTTTGAACGTGACACCTTCAACTTTGGATATCCGATGTTAATTTTTTTACTCAACTCAGGATCCACCGGGTTTTCATCTAAATACAAAACCAAATCATGTAATCAAAAATTTTCATATGACATGAAATTCAACGAAAATTACCTGCCAATCTTTGTTCAAGTGTTCGCGCCACTCCAGGAGGCTTTCCCCGTAATGTGTGACCATTACGACTAAAATATCCTAAAATTACTGGAGTGAAATTTGTTTTTTCAGTGAATTTTAACACGGACAACATGTTTAATGTTTATTTTTTTATTTTTCACTGACGTTTAACTGTCAAAATTTGGATGACAGATGGAAATTGAAACGAAAATGAATTTACATTCAAAATGTATGCAATGAATTTTACATCCATTTTTAATAACGGTACATTTAACACGTGGGTGTTCGTTTGAAGTGAGATTCATGGAAAAGAATTGAAGGTGCATTGACTCAATTACAATGATTTCAAGAACATAAATGGGATTTATCGATGATTTGCCACGAAACGCAATCAAAATCTAATTAATTTCAATTTAAATTAACTTTTTTAACGAAAATTCTTGGAATTAAAATCGAAATTCGATCAATTTCATATAAATTCTGTTAATTTCATTTCAAAATTACTTGTAATCGGCTACCAACTGTGAAAGTTTTCTTACACGCATTAACACTTTCATATACAACAATTATCATCACATCACTACATTCATTAAATCCTACATTAAAAAATATAAATTAAATTAAAAAATATCTCAACAATTCATAAGAATTCATGTTCAAATATGGAAGTTATTTGTACAATGCAAAATACACACAAACACACAGAGCATTAAAATAAAAAAAAAATTCTTCAATTTAATTTAACTTTATTTATTTATTATCGTATTGAACGGTTCATTAAATAAACATACTATCAAAAAAAAAAATATGTGATGTGAATTTTATTTTTTTGGTTAAATTACGAAAAAAAAAGAGAAACATTAAATAAAATTAACTTTTTATTGGAATATTAACAGTATTTTATGACCAGATATGTCAATTTGATCACTTGTGACGATATGATGATTAAATGTGAATAAAAGTTAAATTGATTTTCCTTAAATGGGCAGGTTTTTAAATTTATTTTGTTTTGATGTGTGAATGATTGGCCGCCTATTATGTAATTGCAATGTGAAAAATTCTATGAGAGGACTGAAATGGGAATTTAAAATTATGCGTTTAGTTGATAACCGATTCGAAACTTTTATTTCAATTTCTGATTCAGAATCTTTTGCAAAATAACCGATTCGAAACTTTTGATTCGATTTCCAATTCAAAAATATTTCTTAGATAACCGATTCGAAATTTTTAATTGAATTCCTGATTCAAAAACTTTTGTAGATAACCGATTCGAAACTTTTAATTGGATTTCGGATTGAAAAATTTTGTCTCGATAACCGATTCGAAACTTTTGATTCGATTTCCGATTCAAAAATATTTCTTAGATAACCGATTCGAAATTTTTAATTGAATTTCTGATTCAAAAACTTTTGCTAGATAACCGATTCGAAACTTTTGATTCGATTTCCGATTCAAAAGTATTTCTTAGATAACCGATTCGAAACTTTTAATTCCATTTCTGATTCAGAAACTTTTGCTAGATAACCGATTCGAAACTTTTAATTCCATTTCTGATTCAGAAACTTTTGCTAGATAACCGATTCGAAACTTTTAATTCAATTTCTGATTCAGAAACTTTTGCTAGATAACCGATTCGAAACTTTTGATTCGATTTCTGATTCAAAAATTTTGTCCGTTAACCGATTCAAATCATTTTTTTATCAAAATAAAGCAAGTCAGTTTATTGTGTGACAATTTCAACAAAAAAATGGACAAAAAGTAAACATCTTATCCAAATACAGACAGAAAAAAAAATCGAAACTTAATCAAAAATTCATATCTGACCCAATAAATTCATATTCATTATTTACATTTATTACCTTTTTACACACTCCTTTATATGCTTAAAATTTTTATTAACTCTTGATAAAAATAATAAAAAAAACAAGTAAAAAAAAGTGGTTTACAATTTAACTCAATGCAATTTAATTCAACAATATCCCAGACGAGACAGTAAAAAGTTTTATCGCGTCGACTCAATAATGTAAGCCAAGTAGCAATGACCTAGGATAACATTTATTATCTCACACCATCAGGATTTTCATTTTAATATACATTTTAATAGAAGACAAATATACTCAAGAGAGATTTTTGTTACGCTTAATCTAATATTCAATTTTATTATTGCATTGCATATTCACACATTAACGTACTTCGTATGTGAATTTCTTTTGAAGGGTGTGTTTTGTGTGTTTTTCTTGTTAAATGTGATAAAAATATGAATTGTATGTCTGGAACACATTTTATTCGTTTTAATGTCAAATTTAACTGAAATAACTTGAATTTCAATCTAAAATGTTCACAAAAATTAAAAGTTTTTGTATTTTGTATTAAAATACAAAAATTAAGCACATTCAATACAATGACGAGTAAATGAAACACTTGTAGCACTCAGTTTTGTTTGTGGTTTTATTATAATAATAAAAAAATACTGCTATGCGACGACGATGTCTGATTATCATATGGATGACTAACCTAAGTAGTGCAACTCGACTGTTTTCTGTCTGGCAGATGTCTCGAATTTTTTTCTTTACTTTTATATTATTTTTTTTTGTGTGTGTATGAATGAAATCGGTTTTTGTCTTTCAATTCTTTTCATATTGATACAATTGATATTAAAATGAGAAAAAATTTTTTTTTTTTTGCATTAAATTGAAATGAAGTCATATTTGCAATGAAAATCTTGAAAAATGCCGCTTAATTTGACTCGAAATTAATTTCATATTCATTCAAGGGTGAGTTGAAACGAAAATTACTTCATTTTAAATTAATTATTCATCAGTTTACAATGGAAATGATAAAAATAAAACAATCAACATATTGAGTCACGCTCAGACTTTAATTTGATATGAAAAAATTGCACTATGAGTCATCTTGACTCTGATTCTAAAGCTAAAGTTTAAATACTTGCATTTCAAGTTTTTATTCCTTGATTTCATTTTTTTTAAGGTTTTTTTTTGAAATTCATTTCAAGTCCCATTTCAATTGAATTGTGATACGATTACGATTCAATGGAATTGCCACGTATTGTTTTCAATACACGTTTAATTACAGCTTGGAATCTCAGGTGCCATTTACATTGAAATTCATATTGTAAAATAATAATTAAATGTGATGAAATATTGTATGAGATATGAGACGATAAAATGTCATAATTTTAATTAAGTGATTGGTTCTCATGACGGCGATGACGCGTCATATAGCGTTTAATCATAACTTGGTTCATGTGAGTGAATGACGATTTATTGAGATGAGTTTTCGTGGGAATTTAAGTGAATTTAATGGAGATTATCGATTACTTTGATCATGAGAGAACTTTTGAGATGGAAAAACTGTCATAAAGACCTTAAATCGGACATTTATAGATGAAAATGCATTGAATAACCTTAAAAAATAGGATTTCCATTTAAATTTTGAATCAGAACCCAATTTTTAATCAAATTTTGACTCAAGTTAATAACAACAGTTTTTTTATTCAAGTTGAGGACTTGCTCACATTATTTGAGCAGTGTCCCTTTAATTTTAGTTCCCATTTCATTTTTTCTTTGTCAATTCAATGTTTAACGCCCATTTATTATTTTAAACCGAATTTGACACGTGATTCATTATCTTTTACATTAAAATGAATTTAATTGTAAAAAAAAATGACAATGAATAACATGACCAAGTGCATTTTCGTACCTTCATAGTTTTATATTTAATGAGTGCCATCTGGTGGAAGTCAACTTGAATATATGAAATAGCATTGAAAGTGAAATCGCTCATAAGATGGCGTATTTTCATTCAAATTGAACTTTTTTCTTCTTTGAGAGAAATTTACTAAATAAAATTTTCTCTGCAATTAAAAATTTAACGGTTACTAGGTCCGCAGGTAAAAGTTTGACAATTGATTTTGACAGGAAAATAACCATTGATGTACTTCATGTTGTTAATGTGATTCTTTTGATTAATTTGTATAAAACTGCTGAAAATGTATCAAAATAAAAATCAGGTATAAAATAAAAATACAGTAAAACTCAAAATTTGTTTGTAATATGATTTTTTTTCAGATAATATTGCAAGAAAATGTATACCAAGATGAAGAATATTTGGATGAATCTACATCGGATGGAATTATTTTGGACAGCTGTTGTGTCTATAGGTCCGGCCGTTAATCCGTTACTTGGCCCGGTCTATATAAGAGGCAACATTCGTTGCCTCTGCCACTTTTAATAAACGCTGCTTAAACTAATAACCTCGTGTGTATTTCATTTTATTCCATACACTTCAACAGCGAAGATTCATTTGAATCGTGGGAGCTTTATGAAGCGAATATGAAAGAAAAAAAACGCAGAACTCGAAAGCCGAAAGCCGAAATTGCCATACGAAAAGCCGAAGCAAAATTCCCCAATCGATCATAAATGTCGAAATTTTAACTATTATTGGGATCTAGATAATACAATTAAACTCATCCAACTTATCGAAAAATATCCTGAACTATTTGATAAATCCCACAATGGGTATAAAGATGCAAAACTGAAGTTCCAAAGATATAAAACAATAGGGGATCAATTAGGGACCTCAGGTAACCTTTTTTTTATTAGTATGTGAACGTAGAACGGATTGTCTGAGTACCTGAAAAGGATTGTTAGATGACAATTGGCATATTCGGTAAAATAGTGCTTTTTTAAATGTCAAATCTAAAATTTTGACAGTTGAGTTTAAAACGAATTTTCTCTTCTTTTAAAAGTTCCCTGTACTCTTGACAGATTACTGTAACGTTATGAGACTCAAATTCATTCAAAATCATTCAGTTTCTTTAAAAAACTTCGAACGGCGAGAAATCGAAATGACCGAATTCATCATGGAGCGCCATCTCTATCTTTAAATGTGAAGCTCCAAAATTTTACTTTCACATTCAACATGTAAACGAACCTCAATTCCATCTCAAAAGCGCATTTTTCTTCAAAATGCATCAAAAACATTTTCATTGAAGGGAGTTCAAACAAGAAATAAGAATTCCCTTTTGAATTCCGTTCATAGAACACAAAAATAATTCCATCAAGGATTAAAGTCGTTCATTTTAACAAAAGACTGATGGACATTAATGCGTTTAACATGCAATTTAACATTTTTTTCTCTCTCTCTTACTCTTCTCATTTATTTGACAAAACAAGAAAAAAATGTGTAGTAATAAATCAAACACATTCTTATTAAAATTTTGAATGAATCATCAAATTTTGCATTTATTTAGACTTTTAGTATCATTTTGCTTGCATTCACTTTAAAATAAATTCATAACATTGTTGACTCAGACAGTTTTAACAAGAAAATCAACGTTTTAAACCAGAATGAATTGAATTTAAAAGAAAAAAATGCAAGAAAGTCTCGTATTTCCGTTAGTCACATTAGAAACTCATTAAAAATCAAGTCAGTTTGAATCACCTTTCAAATCAATAATTGTAAGAGATATGAATAAAAAATTGTGATAACACTTCCATAAATGGGCAAATCATGTTGAATGTTAACTCATTAAATGTCATTTCAATGAAATCTGGTCCGAAATTTCAAGATTTTAGAATTGGATTGAAATTTTAAAGGGCTTCAAGGACAAAATTCGGGTTCAAATTGAAAATTTTCAATTAAATTCTATTTTTATTATTACAATATTTTTTATACAAATTCATTTTTTTTTTTACTTTTATGGTAATATTGACATGGAATCTTGTTACATTTAATTTTATTAATTACTGCAATCCACTGTTGTTGCATTGAATTTGGCTTGTACTTCATCACAATTAACCGGATTTCCATAAAAATACAAAAATTTCACATTGGGAAATGTGAACTGGATTTCATCGATTTGCTGTTCTGTGATGCTGCAATTTTTTGCCGTCAAATTACTCAATTCAGTCAATGTTGGAAGGAGCTTAAAGTCGATGCCATGAAAATTGTTCAATGAAATGTCCAAATCTTGCAATTGTGGTGTGAAGGTGAAAAGTTCCATGATTGTGTCAATTGCCGTGGGTTGAATGTAACTCACATTTTGTGCTTTCATGTAAGTGAGTGATTTTGACATAATTTCAAGTTCATCGTCGTCGTCGTCGGTGGAATTCAGTGGATTCAATGAAAAGTCAAGCCAGGTCAAGGTATTGCAACATTTCGATAAGAAATTGATTGAACTGAAATTATTCGAGGCAATGTTTAGTTTTGTTAAGAAGAATTTTGGGTCAACACTGAATTCTTCGAGTAAATTATTCTCTGCATTGATGCTCGTGTTCACTTCATGAGCGAATTTCAGGCCAGATGTCAAATTGAGGTAAGTCAAGGCGTTATTTTGACAGTCAAGTATCTTGAATGATGCACTAAATATCATCAAATCCAAATTTTGCAGTTTATTGTTCGCTAAATTGAGGGCTTTTAGATGTAAATTTGTCCTGAAAGCATCGAGATCGATGGATTCAATGCGATTATTACTCAAATCGAGGATTTCCAGGAATTTAATATCCAAAAATGACGTTGCATTTAACGTTTTTATCTTATTGAAGCTCAATTCAAGGATCTCAAGTTGTGGTAAATTGTTAAAAATCCCATCAATTGATTCAATTCGATTTTTTTTCAAATCCAGCTCCGTTAATGATGTAAGTCCTTTAAAAACATTCATCTTAAATCGTCGTATTTCATTGGATGCCAACGTTAATTTCTCCAAATAACTTAATCCAGCAAATGCCTTTTCATTCACCTCAATGATGTTATTTCGAAACAAGTTGAGTGTTATCAATTTCGTACACACACTGAATAAACCCTCCTCTAATCGCTTCAATTTATTGTAACTCAAGTCAATTTCAATCAAATTATGTGCATTTTCCAGTGACGCCTTCCTAAATCGCTTCAATGCACAGAATTTCAAATCCAACACTTGCAGATTTACAAATCGTTCGAAAATTAATTTGGGTATTTCACTTATTTCACTGTTTTCGAAACGGATTTGTGTCACATTTTCGGGTGTGTCGAGGATGAATGAGAAATTTACACGTGGCAGGTCTTCACTTTCAAGCAAATCGGCTGTTCTGATTTTGCATGTTTCGTTTTTGGTGTCGCAAATTAGCTGGAATGATGAGACGGCGAGAAAATTGAAGGAGAAAGTGATGAGAAAAATGTATGAAATTGTGGTAAGACAGTTTTGACGCAGCATGTTCGCACGACGAGTTTTGAGATGAAACTGAAAATATGAATGAATGAAATTTAAATGGGTTAACATGATTTTGTTATCATGTTGATTGGTCAATTACGATGAAGAAGAAGAAAAATAGAGGGATTGGAAATTGAAGGCGTGTGAGGAGAATCGAAACAATGAATCGAAATCGGAGAAATCGAAATTAGGTTGAGCCACCTCCAAATGTGGGTATGGAAAATTTGAAGAAGGAATTCGACGAAAAGTACTGAATATGGGACGAATCAAACTCCAGTGGAAAATAAGGTTGAAGCACCCCCTAAAATGTGGGTTGGGCTGATTTGAACAAGAAAAATCGAGACAAAGTTCTAATTATCGAACGAATCCAAATTAAATCGAAAATTAGGTCGAAGCATCCCTCAAATGTGGATTGAGCTGATTTGAACAAGAAAAATCGAGACAACGTACTGAAAGTCGGACGAATCCAAATTAAATCGAAAATTAGGTCAAAGCACCCCTCAAATGTGGATTGGGCTGATTTGAATAAGAAAAATCGAGACAACGTACTGAAAATTGGACGAAAAACTCCAATCTTTTTCTACAAAGTAATACCATTTACTATTAGGAAACAATGTTTGATGTAGTGAAATATCATCGTAACGACTTTTGAACTCTGGTTGATAGCGATTCGATCATTGTTTGGGTTTTAACAAGACAAATTATCTGCTTGCTTCTAATCCAACATTAATTTTAATTCAGAATTAAGATTTTTTAAAAAATATTTTAGATTACTTGAAAATTTTATGACTCGCATGATATTCCGCATGGTTCTCGTTGCGGATTTCGCATCATATCCCGCGATATTTTACAAATCAGTCTTACGATCGAATTTTCTCAATTCCGAGCAAATTTCATGCCAAATGGACACCCTACGCGTGACTCTAATTCAAATTAACTGCTGAATCGTCTTACCAAAAAAAAAATCAAGCACAACTCTATCTCAATTCGTTTTAAACATAAAAATTTCAAATTTTTTAATCACTTTTATGGCCATTATTGTTATTTTTTATTAGGGTGAAGGTCACGCATCTGTACAAAATTCTATGTATGGACATCAAAATAATTTTTTTTCTATCTTTTAACAAGCAAACATACATTAAAATAATAAAAAAACACACATTAAAAAAAAAATTAAAACACTTTTCAGTCTTCTCAAAGCGTTTATTACAAAACTCTTGACTTGACTAGTCCTATTTTTGTCTTCTTCTCGTGGACTAGGAAAAAAATATCGCATTAAAAAATAAAATTAAATGGCGTTGAATTTTAAATCAAATAAAGTATGTGAAAAATTCTTATTAAGCATAATAATTTTAATTTTCACCTTCAGTCTACATGTAAAATGTCTTGAATTGCAATGCCGTACCTTGAAAGAATCACCAGAAGTGTGTTTAATTACAAAAAAAGGTGATTTCAGTAATGAAACCCTGACATTTGTGTCTAATAAGGGACCGGAAATCAAACAAATTAAAGTGATTCGAGTGAACGTTGGTCGTCAAATCCCGACATCCGGTTTAAAGGTATTCAAAAAATTGGAGGCCATCACATTCGAGGCATGTGGCATTGAAACTCTCGATGGATTTAAGGGCCTTAAAAGTGTTCAACAGATTTTTTTGAATCGTAATGAAATTTCTTCAATTCCTGACGTGAAATTCAATCCAAAGGTTGTGTATATTGAAGCACAATACAATAAATTGGAGAATATCAGTAAAAATGCATTTAAAAACCTGGAAAATTTGTATTGGATTGATTTCAGCAATAATCGCATCAAAAAATTACCTCGAAAACTGTTCCATCACAATCATGATTTGACATCCATTAATTTGAGCAATAATCGGATCAAGAATATTCGACATGTTTTTAAGAAGCAGGGCAATCTCCGATTTTTACGGCTATCTAACAATAAAATTGGACGAATCACCGATGAAACATTCAAAAGTCTACGGAATTTGAGAGAACTCGAATTAGCCAGCAATAAAATTACGCATATTGACAGTGGAGCGTTTGATTCATGTCATGCAATGACATTGTTAAATTTGTCGAAAAATTTCTTAAAAAATTTACATATCACAATTCCAAGTAAGAGCTTATCATTTTTGTATTTGATGGACAACTGTTTCGTTAATTTGACAGTTGATTATAAGGAGAAACCGATAAGAATGTTGTTGGACGTGTCAAATAGTGCTGAAAATGAAGCGGAACAAGAAATTAAAGTGAAATTCCAGAAAGGCTTACCCGTGACAACACTCAATTTGGCTAACAATCACTTGAGTTCCGTGAATCCCATTGCAAATGTGGCTCGGTTACATAAATTAACCTTAACGAACAATACTTTGCTAGGAAATTCATCTCTTATGCGGTTATTGACCTTAACCGACATTTTTGACCTCAATTTGCAGGGTGTCAATTTAACTCCCGATCAATTGACGACAGTTCTTCAAATAAAGAGTCTTAAAATTCTGGATGTTTCTGATAACGATCAACTTTCAAATGTAAAATGGGATCAACAGCCATCATCTCTCATCAAATTGCTCCTCAACAACTGCAATCTCACGAAAATTAACATCCAGGCAATTAAAAAGACTTTCCCGAGACTCAAAGAACTCCATATAAGTGGCAATAAATTCACGTGTGACTACCTCAAGGATTTGGTCAATCAGCTGCTTGCTGTCGGGATTCGAGCTCAAATCAATTTAGACGAAATCAATAAGTGCCCATGGTTTAATCAGCATAAACCGAGAAATTATCATAAATTTTAATACATTTTTTGTTGTAAAATTATTATTTTTTAAAAAAAAATTAAATAAATAGTGATAAAATTATTATGGAAACCATAAAAGGTTCATTACCTTGCATTATCTGTTTATTTTTGCATTTACATACAATTTTTTTTTGTTGGTTTATGAAAAAAATGCGTTTTTAAGATATGGATGTCATTTGTCTGTCTGGACAAATTTTTGAAGAAAAAACTTCGAGTTTTCCCAAAATCTTCGAATTTTCAAAAAACTTCCAAGTTTTTCAAAGTCATCCAATTTTAAAAAAATTTCGAGTTTTCAAAAAACTTTCAAGTTTTTCAAAATCATCCAATTTAAAAAAAAAACTTCGAATTTTTCAAAAACCTTCCAGTTTTCAAAATCATGGAACTTTCGCAAAACCTTCAAGTTTCCAAAAAACTTTCAAGTTTTTCAAAGTCATCGAATTTTCCAAAAACACTCGAGTTTTCAAAAAACTTCAAAGTTTTACAAAATCATCAAATTTTCCAAAAACCTTCAAGGCTTCAAAATTTTATAAAATCATCGAATTTTCCAAAAGCTCTCGAATTTTCAAAAAACCTCCAAATTTTTCAAAGTCATCGAAATTTTCCAAAAACCTTCAATTTTCAAAAAACTTCCAAAATTTATAAAATCATCGAATTTTTTAAAAAACCTTCGAGTTTTTAAAAAACTTCCAAGTTTTACAAAATCATCGAATTTGCCAAAAATCTTCCAGTTTTCAAAAAACTTCCAAGTTTTACAAAATCATCGAATTTGCCAAAAACCTTCGAGTTTTCAAAAAACTTAAAATTTTTCAAAATCATCGAATAAAAACTTTCGAGTTTTCAAAAAACTTCCAAGTTTTACAAAATCATCGAATTTTCCAAAAACTTCCAAGTTTTACAAAATCATCGAATTTGCCAAAAATCTTCCAGTTTTCAAAAAACTTCCAAGTTTTACAAAATCATCGAATTTGCCAAAAACTTTCGAGTTTTCAAAAAACTTCCAAGCTTTTCAAAATCATCAAATTTTCCTATAAACTTAAAAATTTTTCAAAAAATCGATTTTTAAAAAACAAAACCTAGAAAAATCATCATTGAACTTTTCGAATTGTAACTTGGAATGCGCTCATATAAATCATTCACGATCACATTCTCCTTTTTTTTCTTAATACTCTCCCATGTAAGTGAATTGTGTGCACAATTTTAAGGTAAGTGAATGAAACTCCTACATGACAATGTTTGGATTTCTAGGTCATTTAAATGGAATTAAGCAAATTTTATTTTACTGTGTGACAAGGAAAATGTAACCTGAGACTAAAAGTTAACATTTAAATCATTCAAGAATGAAATTTAAATTCGATTTACCTGAATTTAACCTGGAATAATCCTAAATATAGATAAAATTGTCAAAAAAACCACAAGACACATGTTCAAAATGTGTCAATTTTCATTTAAGCCCATAATCGATGATTGTCACATAAAATTTACCTTCATTCTTATTCATTTTCTTATATATGTGTGTCTCATGATTTTTGTTTTATGTATTTCAAGCACGTGAAACATTTTACTTGTAACGAAAATTAATATTAAATAAATTGTCAAAGAAAATCATTCTGAAAAGAACACAAAAAAAATATCAGTAAATTTATGATGAGGCACGTATTTAACCAGCAAATGCTTCTTCCATACAAATTTCACGTTGAATTTGAATTTGAATGATGAGAAAGATAAAGCGACAAATTTCCGGTTGTAATAATTTAATTGATTTTTTTTACTGTTCATGTCATTTTATGGCATTGAATTTAGAAGAAGAATCGTAATTGAATTTGAAATTGAAATGGAAAGGTAATAAAAGTGGCGTCTAATTGCAATTATGGTTAAATTTCAATTTAAATTGATACTGATTATTAGGCATATTTCTGATTTGAGACTTAAAATTTCGATGTAGAGGAGAGAAAATTAAAAAATGTCTCAATTTCCTGTGAAATATGAACGTAATTTATCATTTTTAATTGTAATTTAGATGTTATATGAGACAGTTAATTTAAAATTGCACAAAAAAACAGTTAAATGAACATCAGGTATCATTTTTCATCCACACACTCACTTTTTTTTCATCCTAAAGATTAATTAAAACACTTTTTATGGTGTGGTCAGTAATTTTTTTTTTTGTACATGGTTAATTTTGGTTTTAATTGATGTGTGTGTGTTTGTTGTTGTTAAAATGCCAAAAAAAAATTATTTTGGGAAAATGGAACGTGAATGAAATCTATAAGCGCATTTACGTTTTTTACCACCGACTAGGATCACATTAGCTATGGACATTCAACCCTAAACAAATCCCTAATCAGTATTAGCCAAGTCAAAGCTTGCCCAGATGCACATTTTTAAAACTTTCATAATTGAAAATCGAGAGGGGGGCGACGAAAACGATCAAAGGTGTCGGGAAACATGTCAAGCACCTCCTTCCTATTCCAAAGAGTGATAACGAACCTTTTCATGCTCTAACAATCAATTAAATGTCCATGAAACCAGAAAAAGTAACGAATTTGGATTCATATCATCAGTTTAACGATATTTCATATTTGTAGCCCTATTTCAAGGTCAACTGATTCCAGAACTTTCAAGAAACCTGCTTCTGGTGTTTCAAGACCGAGTCGAGCTCATGTTTGACTGAATTATGATAATTTTGATCCCTGGCTGTACTTTCAATTCTAATATGCATGTTATGACTTAAGCTTCGGACGTTAATTATTAAAAATTTTTACCGACGGGGTCACCAGTGCAATAAACTCAACTTATCCATGTCTTTCATTAACATTTTCTTTACGTAACCTCAACGATCGTCTTTCTTACAGACTTTTACCATGCCTTGCATATTTCACTTTCATAGCCAATGAAATGTCATTACCTTTAAACAGACGGACACTAAACAATACCCAAAAGCGCATTTTTCCAAAATTTAACCAGGAATTCACTTAATTTCAACTTTAATTGTCGTACATGGACTATCTCCATGAATTTAAATTTAAATTTGCGATACCATAGTAGTTACAAATACGTAACAGAACCTGTTTCGAGGGAATCTCCTTATATATCGTGATTACGCTCAATTCAATTCATGAATAAAAATAAAAAATTCAAGTTAAGCAAAAAAAATAAAAATAAATTAATGAATGATATCATTTTAACTATAAACTATCAACATGTTGGTCAGTGAATTTAATCAATTAAATTTTAAATTGTACATTGAAATGTATCACTTTCTTTCTTTCACATCTCAAATTCATAGCTCACTATCGCAAATCCTCGTTTATTTATATATTTAAAGATAATCACTCATAATTGTGGTTTTACAAGCATTTAATGATTAAAGTTAACAGTAGTTAAACGTTTAAATACAGATTATTTTTTTTTGTACATTTTCATTTTTATAAAATTGAAATAAAAAAAACAGTAGCTGTATTAAATTTCTGCTCCAATTCAGACAATCAACACATTTGTACTTTCTGATTTAATTTATTTTTTTATAATTTTTTTTTCATTTCACATGAATTGAAAATTTTACTTTTACTGTGTGTATAACATGTGGACCATGTAAGACGTGTAATGTTGGATTTGGACTGAAATTTCAATGTGATAAGAGAATTTTGGATCATAAACGATGAATTTTGACCAGGAAAAGTCAATTTATTTGGATTTTCATTCTCTGACGCGCTATGATGTGACGATTACAAGGACTCAAAATAAAGGAGGGGCTTTGAAAGGGGAATTCAGGTTTCTTTTTTTCTTCTGAAGCTGGTAAGAGGCTCAAAATGGACTGAAAGTAACAAAATATTCATCATAATTCCCTCAAATTTATCCGAGTAATGCCCAAGTATGACTTGAAATTCCATCTGCCTCCGTTCTGGCTGCCCTCTGAGAAATAAAAGCGTACTTTTTACGCTTTAAAGTGTATTTTTTACGCTTTAAAGTATAAAAATTACGCTTCAGTATAAAAATTACGCTTTAAAGCGTTAAAATTACGCTTTAAAGCGTTATAAGTACGCTTTCATATTTTTTATCATTTTTAAATTGTGAAAAAGGTCAAAAAAACCCAAAAAACTCAAAATTTTCAGAAAACCCAAAAAACTCAAAAATTTCAAAAAACTCAAAATTTTCAGAAAACCCAAAAATTTCAAAAAACTCAAAAATTTAAAAAAACTCAAAATATTCAATTAACTCACAATTTTTTCGAACTTTTTGAATATATAATTTTTTTGAAAATGTTGAGTTTTTAAAATTTTCGGGTTTTTGAATATTTTCAGTTTTTTTAAAATTTTGAGTTTATTGAAAATTTTGAGTTTAAGTGTTTTCTTAGTTTTTTGAATATTTTGAGTTTTTAGCATTTTTGAAACTTTTGGTTTTTTTTTGAAAATTTTGGCTTTTTTTTGAAAATTTTGAGTTTTTAGAGTTTTTTTTTAAATTTTGAGTTTTTTGAAATTCTTGGGTTTTTTGAAAGTTTTGAGTTTTCTGCAGTTTTTAGGTGTTTTGAGTTTTTGACTTTTTTGGGTTTTTGAAATTTTCGGGTTTTTCTTAAAATTTTGAATTTTTAGACTATTTTGAAAATTTTGAGTGTTGAAATTTTTGGGTTTTTTTTTTTGAATATTTTAAGCTTTTGACCTTTTTCACAATTCAAAAATGATAATTCTTTGTTAAAAAATATGAAAGCGTACTTCTTACGCTTTAAAGTGTAATTTTTACACTGAAGCGTAATTTTTATACTTTAAAGCGTAAAAAGTACGCTTTTATTTCTCAGAGGGTGGTCATAGACCGTGATTCACTTAAAAAGGTACCACAACCTACGATAACTTATCATTTTAATTTCATTTCATTTCAAATTACAAAAAAAAATCTCTCACCTCACACTCAGTGACTCACACATGAATTGTATCATCACATCACACGACATCACTTTACGTACTTTAATTCAAAACAATCATCAGACACTTCATTTCATTTTATTTTATTTTTTTTCATTACATTATATACCAAGAAAACGTTCACATATAAATGAGTATCGAATTAGGTCAAGTTTAAATTTATAACTTCACACCTGATACAAAAATTGTACCAAATTTTATCACATCACGACAAATTTCATCGGATGTGATGAATGAAGGGCATTTTTGTAAAATGAAAATGCATAAAATTTGGTTGAAATTTAATTTAATTTTAAATTCACATTTGATTTATTAATAGACTCAGATATGATATGGAATGAAATTCAATGTAAATGTGATGCTGTTATATTTGAACGGTTATGACTTTTTATTCGTGTATCTCGTGCTACTCGTGTTTTATAATTTATACAAACACTCAACTAAACCGGCTTAAAATAGTGTTTTATTTTTTCATTTTACATTTAATTTATTAGTATTTTTTCTTTTTTTTTTTGCGATAAGTACATGAAACAAGTAAGACAGTGAACGATCGATGATACCGGTGCGGTGTGTGTTCAAGATGTCGTTGAACTGTTACATGTTACATTTTTTTTTATATGTACATTTTCATTTCAAGTTGAATTAAATGTAATACAATGTTACTGGTAATTCAATGTCAAGGATCTCTATTTCTTGAATTGGAATCTAATTTTAAATGAAATTCATTTAGATTCACCTTGAACTTTGATTTTGCACTTAAATGTCTTAATTTTAATGCAGAATCATCAAAAAGCGTCAATTGAGATTTAAATCAACTATAATTTTTTTTTTTCATTTCAATTTTTTTTATTAGGACAAAGTCACGTTCGATTGTGCTCTTAACCAGTGTAACACATTTCAATCAATTTCATTATATAAAAGAAGAAAAGGAACATGACAAGTCTATTTTATTTTTTTTTTTTGTATGTAATTTAATTTAGCGATCAATATCGTGCTATTTTTGGGATAACAAGTCAATTTAATTGAATTACAATGCAAACTGAAATGGGTTCGTCTAAAATACATTTTTTTTCTTGTGATGGTTCAAATGTTCATGTAAGGGTATGGTTTGTAAGTTAAAATTAGACCTAAATTGGTTAAAAATGAATTTCATGGTGAGATTTTGATTTAAATGCGATTTTAGGCCCAATTTGATTTCGGTTGATAACAAAAATTGGGAAGAGCGACATCTGGTGTGTAAAAATTTTGATCAAAAAGAAGAATAGAATTTCGATAACCATTAAGGGGTTTTATGAAAATGCGCTTATATTCGTCACTTTAAGTGTCAATTTTCAATTTTTGATCGAAATTCCTTTTTATTGGCTTTTAAGACAGTAATTTAATTCACGTCATACCTTTTAATATAAAAATAAAAAGAAAGGATGCTCATTTAATCGAAAACATGGACATTTTTATATAAATTTAAAGAAATTTTCTAGAATCAAATTTCTTAAGTGGCAGGAAATCAATTTTGCCATCAGATATCTATGATAATAATAAAATTTAACATATACGAGAAAAATTGAATAAAATTAGCGATTATCTGTTAAATTAAACAAATTAAAAAATCGATTTTAATCATTTCCTGTATTTATTTTAAGCTTATATTTGAATAAAACAAACATTAAATTGAAAAGAGGCTGTTCACAAATAACGTCACGTTTATTTTGACGTTTCAATGACCTTTGACCTTAAATTGAATGGGCTGTCATCTTAAACGAATTTGAAGATAAATTTGAACTTTTTTTAACAAAACTGTGCTTTTACCGTCCCATTCGAATGGGTAGGAAGAGAAGGGGGCAGATAAAACTTGACATTTCATTTTGTATAGATACACATACGGAAACTTCAAAAATTCTGGACGTAAATAGCGATTGTCAATTTGAATATTCACGTGCTAGCCTAGTTCGGTTTCAAGGCGTTTACCTTTAACTTAACCAGAGACGGATTTATGATGGAAGGAGGGAGAGGAAAGGGGGGGGGGGTCTCAGGCTGGAAACACTCTTAGACTAAAATTGAGAAAAAAAACAAATATCTCAAAATTTGATTGAAATTTAAATTTTCAATTTAAATAAAATTTTTAATGCATTTCATAAGAAAAAAATTAATAATTTGTTTAGAAATTTACTAAAATAAATTTTAATTTAATGGCTCTGAGATCAGGCTTAGGAATTGGGCTCAGAAGTTGGGCTCAAGAATTAGGCTCCAGAGCCTGAAAATGGTCAAAAGCCCAAAATGTCCGATTTTTTCAAATATTTTTTTTTAAATTTTCAAAATAGCGAAAGTTTTTCAAAATCACCGTTATTTTCAAAATGACCGTTATTTTCAAAATGGCGGTTATTTTCAAAATCACCGTTATTTTCAAAATGACCGTTATTTTCAAAATGACCGTTATTTTCAAAATGGTGGTATAAATATTAAAATTAAAACTTAATTATATTCAATGAAACGAGTCCCATCGAAATGCACTTTTCTAAACCGCCCACTGCAGTAGTTAGAATTTCCCATTTTTTTGTTACGTGAAGGGTTAAAAGTAAGTGCATTGAATTAGGTGCCATTTCCCGCTTTCTCTCTCTCTCTCTCTCTCTATAAAAAAACTGAAATATAATTCATGAAATATTCAAAACTAGTAATACGTAAGTGACTCATTTCATTGTAATTTTCAAAAAAAAACAACAATTTATTATTTTTACATTCATTTTATTTACCTTTTCATTTATTTATTAAAATTTCTTACAAATATCATACAATTTCCATTGAAATTTTTAATTATCATCGTGTTTAGTGCGATTTTTTTTTTAAATGTATTTTATTTTAAAAGCGAAAAATTTATCTAATAATATTTATAATAATAATACTAACTATGAACTAAAAATAAAATAAAATAAAATAAAAGAACTAAGCACATTATTCATAATATTTCGATTTAGTTGTATATTTTTTTCTTTTTCTTTATTTTTTATAGGCACACTCATTGATTTCTTTTTCAACTCAAAAAAAACATAGTTGCATGTTTTCATTCAATCATTATACTAATAAATGTTTAAATATATCAAATGCACTTCTAATTACATGAATTACATTTTAATTTGAATTTGTGGCTGTTGTTGTTGAAATTGATTCGTAATCAGTGGAATTTGATTGATTTGAGTCACTTTCACTTGTTGTCGTTTCCCTTTTTTGTTCTAATGTTGTTTGAGTTGTACTTGTCGGGACATGTGGCTTAATTTGAATTCTGGACTTGGAATTACCGTTATTTGAGGTGCTGTGTGTGGGTTCTGATATTGTTGAGATGATTTGTGGTGGTGGCTCGACAGCACTTGTATCGGATTCTGGTTCAAATATCTCAGTTACGGGAATTCCTGTTCCAATGGGACTTATATGGGTCACAATTGGTTTCAGAAGCGTCAATTTTGTTGTATTTGCTTCACTTGAAAAAGTTGAAGTTAAAGTTGATGTCTCATCTTTACTCGGTTCATCAGCTTGGGGGATTTGAGTATCATTAATGCAATAAATTCCTTCAATATGATCATAATCGTTCATATCCTTTTTC
The DNA here is from genome assembly GCA_900002565.1 of Culicoides sonorensis. Taxonomy (NCBI): domain Eukaryota; kingdom Metazoa; phylum Arthropoda; class Insecta; order Diptera; family Ceratopogonidae; genus Culicoides; species Culicoides sonorensis. The sequence continues at coordinate 82,650 of LN483677.1, read as the reverse complement.
TTTATACTAATTCCACGAATACTCAATTCGACGAGGACCCTTCGCAATGTACTGCATGGAAAAGCATTCTCGTCAATTTCAATTTCATGCAGGGCTGGCACAGTTGACATCAAATTCTCAATGTTCAGATCAGTGAGATTACAGTTGTTTAGTTTTAGGTTCCTGAGAGGACATTCCGTGAATTTATCCCACTTAAAGTCCATTACAGATGGATTTCCAGACAGATCCAGCCAAAATATGAGATTTTTAAGTTGAAAGAGGTTTTCAATGTATTGACTTTGAATGTTCGTGTAACTCATGTCAAGCTCAACTAAATTCTGAAGGTTAGCGAATGACGGAATGTCATCAGATTCAGATAAGTCATTGTTCGATAATCTCAAACTGGTGAGTGTATAAATTTTTGTTAAGGTACTCAGTGATTTCAATTTATTGTTATCTAGATTGCAATCTGTGATTGGGACGCCTTCTTGAACGAACAACGTTGAAATTTGATTATTTTGTGCATGTAATTTAAGATTTGATAGATTTTGTTGACGTGTTGTACAAGCAAGTTCCCCAATCGAGTTATTAAAAACCAGCAGATTACTGAATTGACTACTTGGGATGTCGAAATGGAAGGATTGAAGTCTGTTATTTGACAGATCAAGAGATTTCAGTTTGGAACATTGATCAAATGCGTTGTGTTCAATCATTTCAATCTCATTGTTCCCTAAATGGATAACTTCCAAATTGGTTGTTCGCTCAAATGTGCTAAATCTGATCTTTTTGATGCGATTAAATGACAAATCAACTGTACTGAGAGTCTCAATTCCACTACAAACAAGGCCCAGTTCCTCAATCATGTTGTGTGCTAAATTTATTGTCACAACAGCTTTAAGATGTTGAAAGACACCCCATGGCAGTCCACCAATGCGATTGTTACTCAAATCGAGCCAATACAAATTTGCATTGTTATTAAAAGCTCTTTCATCGACATTTTCAATTTTATTGTGTGTCGCGTCAAGTAAACGCAAATTGGGTGCGCCATACAATTGACCTTCACTTATTTGTCGTATATTATTATTGTTTACATATAATTTTTTCAGCTTTGTTGCATTCGTGATACCGTCTAATTCATTTATCTGACAATCTTCTAGTTGTAAAATTGCTAAATTGTCATATTGCTCGAAAACAGTTTCAGGTATACTTTGAATAGGTACACCGTGAATGTGGATAAATGTGATAATTGATGTATCATGACTGAAAATAACTATATTTTGTATTTCGATATCATCAGTTTCAGAACATTTTGGACAATTTCCCGTTGATATTTCACAAATTTCACGTGCATTCAGTTGATTTTTTGGCTCTTGGCAGTACAATGGAAAAATGTTGGTCTCTTTCTTTTCCTCATCATCATCATTATCATCATCATCGATCGTGGTGAGAGATTTCTCATTATAATTTTCCGTTGTTGTTGTCGTACTAAATGTCTCATCAGTTCCATTTAAATTCGTAATTAAAAACCGTTCAGTTGTTGTCTCAACTAATTCATCTGTGATATTTAAGCTATTTGTGTAATTATTATTATTTAAATCACTTGTTGTTGTTATTTGTGTGGTATCATCAAAATCCGCTGATGATGATGATGACGATGTTGATTCAATTGAGGATGTGATTGCTGCAATTGTACAATGGCCATTTGTAATTAAAATTAAAAAAATTAGACAAATTATTGTTAGTGATACGAACGACCAACAATACCGGTCGCGGAGATTTCTCGACATTCTTGCTCACATTAATCTGTATGCAATACTAAATAGCAAGTCTCAAAGTTATGAATAACTGACCGGCGTTTTGTACTCTGTATCCATAGAGACAGTCATGTTAACACAAATATTTATTCATACAAACACACACACACACATAGCACTTTTGTGTGTCTCTCTAAACTCACATGACTCTATTATGTGTGTGCATGTTAACTGAAAAAAATATAAATAAAATAAAAATTTTTATTTTTCAACAAAACAGTAGAAGGAACAGATAATAACAATTATACATATATTACCTGTACAATACACATATTTCCTATAATAATAATGTTTATTGTAGATAGAACACAAAGGTATGCGAGAGCTTTTGTATTGAAATATATGTGTGTTTGATTTTTTTGTTGTTGTTGTTGTTGTCGAGAACTTTACAATAACAATAATAATAAACTTCTGTATGGAAACGACCATGTACTACTACTTCTGTGTGTATGTACTGCAATTTAAAGATATACAGTGTGAAAAATTTCAAATATGTTAAGTCAACACTGTAAATTCAAAAGTGACCGGAAATTGAAGGTGGCCACGTTATGAAGGATTCTTCAGTTTATTTCACCAGTCAAGAGGTGAGCAATTTTTCCTACTGAAACCACAATTGAGCTTATTGAAGTACTAGATCTTGCAGTTAAGAGGTGAGCAATTGTTCGTATTGAAACCACAATTGAGCTTATTGTAGTACTGGATCTTCCAGTTAAGAGGTGAGCAATTTTTCCTACTGAAACTACAATTGAACTTATTGAAGTACCAGATATTCCAGTGAAGAGGTGAGCAATTTTTCCTACTGAAACCACAAATGAGCTTATTGTAGTACTAGATCTTCTAGTTAAAAGGTGAGCAATTTTTCCTACTGCAGCAACAATTGAGCTTATTGTAATACTAGATGTTCCAGTTAAAAGGTGAGCAATTTTTCCTACTGAAGCCACAATTGAGCTTATTGTAGTACTGGATCTTCCAGTTAAGAGGTGAGCAATTTTTCCTACTGAAACCACAATTGAGCTTATTGAAGTACCAGATCTTCCAGTGAAGAGGTGAGCAATTTTTCCTACTGAAACTACAATTGAACTTATTGAAGTACCAGATATTCCAGTGAAGAGGTGAGCAATTTTTCCTACTGAAACCACAAATGAGCTTATTGTAGTACTAGATCTTCTAGTTAAAAGGTGAGCAATTTTTCCTACTGCAGCAACAATTGAGTTTATTGTAATACTAGATGTTCCAGTTAAAAGGTGAGCAATTTTTCCTACTGAAGCCACAATTGAGCTTATTGTGGTACCAGATTTTATCGCCATGATATACCCTAAAAGAACAATTATTATTAATAACTTTCGGTCTCAAAATAAATTTATAGTGTACACATGCAAAGCATATATCTGAGTCGTAATTATACGAATATGATGTATAATCATAATGAGTGATACAAAAATATACAATAACAAAAGTGATATTCATTATCCAAGGAAACTTTCCATTAAAAGATTTCATGTGATCAAAAAATAATATTTAAATAACTGATTTTGGTTAAATTTCGTGCATCTTAATGAAGATTCCCCTTAAAACTTTCATTCCAAATTGAATATCTCTGATTATTTATATTCAAAACAATGATAAAGACAAAACACATTTTAATCATCATCATAATATAAATTGTGTATTCTTTTACTAATTTTTAGTTTCAAAGCTTTTATGATAATAGATTTAAATGTATTTTTTTTTTTTATATTATAATTAAATACTCGTGCTAATTCATCAATATATTCAAAAAGTAGTATCAAGTTCGTTGTCTATACAAGCATTTTATTGTAGAAATCACTTATTATATTGATGGTACATTTTTCTGTAGTGTGAGTCAGAGTTGTGAAATATCGCATTTATTATGAACTGAAATGGATTCATGGAATTAAATGCGTCATTGAAACTTGAAATTTTGATTAAGTCACAATTTTTTGGATATTTTTTTAATGAAACATCTTTCACATACAATGAAACCTTGAAATTCATTTCACCTCAATTACATCCCTGTTTAAAGTGAATAATGATCTTCGTTATTGAAGTAAATTTAACATTAAAAGCAATAATCGTAAAACAAAGTACTTCCACACAAAAGCGAATCACCAGCGGATACGTAAAACATATCAATGATGATGGTGATGATGTAAAAGGAATGCAAAATACGTGTTTGACTTAAAATAATGACTTTAAAAGAGGTGAAGAACTTTTATTTCTTCTTTCATTTCATTTCATTTTTTATATAATAATGTATTTAATATGTTTTTTGACCTAACTGGTTCCGGTCGTCATTATTGTGTTGTGGATTGTTTTATAAAAGGCATTCTTTGCAATTAAAGGTATCATATAATAAATGTGCGAACTTTTATAGAAAAATAAGAAGAGAAAAAAAACATAATGAAATTATATAAAAGGATGGATATGGGAGGAATGAACCTTGGTCATTTGAACGTCAATCTGATGCAATGTGAGAAAACTTTGTAATAAGAATTGAATGTAATTAATGGTCTTTTTGTCTCTCGGTTCTTTTGAAATTATCAAGAAAAACTTGATAAAATAGCATAAATAAAATAGTTCTTTTGTTCCAGTTTCTCTACGGTTTTTTTTTTTAAATAAAGAATATCGTTGTACTACGATTTTGTAATAAAATAAATGTAAAATTTAAATAATATCGCCCATGAATTATGGTGCGTGTTTAATGGAAACGTTTAAATGAAATTGGGAAACCTGAACTTTTAAGGGAAATTGGTAAGTGCATTTTCATCTCATTTCAACCGTTAAAACCGTCAAAAACGATAAAATAAGCTCAAAATTGTGTATTTTGCCATTTTTAACCTCTTAATATATGAAGTATCGATTTGGTTAGTTCAGCAAATTTGCAGTTTAAAATTGCTCGATAAAGGATCTTAGCATTTGGTTTAACCCAAACTAAACTTCATAAAACATCTGGATATTACTATATCGAAAGCAAACTCTATTCTCGAGTCTAACCTCTAACCTCGAGTCGCCACCGAGAAACATATAACAACAATTAAAAATTCGCTCTTAATAAATTATCAATTTAATCAATCAATCTGTTCCATAAACCTAAAAATACTTTTAAATTAAAAACAATTCGTGGCTCTTACGTTTAAATTAAAAAGTTTCATTTGGAAGGTGTTTGCAAAATAAACTATCAAAAACAATCAACACACTATTATGATCACTTAAGTCATTTTCCAACGTGATACAAAGATTTTTTTTAAAATTCATTATCATGTGATCAATGCAAGTTCTTGATATAGGTCTTGTGACGTGTGAATTAGCAATAGCGTATCCATATGTTTCATAAATATCACAGTATCTAGTAGTAGTAGAAGTGTTCCTAAAAATATTAACATTAAAATCACCCAGCAAGATATGATCACCATTTGCATTCGAGAGCCATCTTATGCCATCTTCAGCTGTGATGTACACAAATACAAAAAAGTACAGAAATGGAAAGGCGTATCACAAGGTCTGCTACACGATTAAATACAAAAAAGTCCAGAAATGAAAAGGCGTATCACAAGGTCTGCTACACGATTGAAGGCAAAAAGTCCAGAAATGGAAGGGCGTATGACAAGATCTGCTACACGCTTGAGAACAAAAAGTCCAGAAATAGAACAACGAGTTACGAGGCCCGCTACCCGACTGAAGGCAAAAAGTCCAATAATAAATGCACCACGTCGTGATACAAAGACTGCTAGACTGACTCCTCGCAAAGACGCAACATTAGTTGTAGTCGAAGATTCAAGTTGTAGTTCAGAAGAAGAAATCGGTCGATCAACAACATTACCTTCATGTATAAGAGATTTTAGTTCTGCGCATCACGTAATGGCATGCAGTGTTTTGTTCTGAAAAAATAAAAATCAATTTAAATTAATTCTCGAACTTATAAAAAGATTTGGCAAGGAGTTCAATAACGTCCACACAATTAAATGTCTATATTCCTCACTCGTTTTATCCATCATTGAATATGGAAACATAATCTGGATGCCAACATTTCAAATTGATGTTAATCGACTAGAGTCAATTCAAAAGCAATTTATCCTTTTTTTAGAGAGACCTGATTGGTAAGATCGTTTTCACCTGCCTCCTTAAAATCATCGCCTCAGCTTACTGAACATGCTCACTATCAGAGATCGTCAACATATTGCTTGCTGTTCATTCGTTTTTGAGGTTTTAATCAATAAAGTCAACTCACAACCTATCAAGTTATCCTTGAAAGTCAGAATTAGAACTGAACCATACAATTTGAGAGCTCAGCGTCCACTAGAAGAAGTCGAGGCAAACAACAACAAACCCTCGTAATCGTGACGGGAATAGAATTTAGAATGTGAATTTAATTCTTTCATCCCAAACAGTACCTACCGTTAATGAGGATTGAGTATGCAAAGTTTTTTGGCCATATGATCTCCAAAGAATCTCTGGGGGGCCTGATTTCATTTTGCTGTCTACCAGGGAAAGGGAAAGGGTGTTCCCACTGGTGCCTTACTGGTTTTCGATTCAGAGTGTACTCAAGGCATTTGTTTAATTTCTGAACAGACATCCAATCTGGTTCCAAAAGAGTATTTTTTTTCACTGAAAATAAAATTTCATAAGTAATAAATAAAAAATTTAAAAAAAATTACGTGTTAATATTGAAATTCGAAAAAAAAACCTACAATTTTGACGTAATTTTCATTATGATAATCAATTATCACCTCACTGTTTTCTGTCTCTCACAAACTTGAAATTTATTTATCTTACCTTTTAATAAAAAACGTATTTAAACAAGTTTATTTGGTTGTTTACCCGAAAAAAATCGTTCTTTAAACTGACCTATAATAATAATAAATATAAATATTAAGTAAATAAATTCTTGTAAAATGAAAGAATTTTATTAATTTTATCTGTGTGATTCAATGTTGTTTATTCTTTGGGTATTTTATAGGAATTTCATGGTGTTAGATGGAAAATATTAGAACGTGATTCTATTCAGGTGAGTTATGGTTTGAATGAGTTTATGTAAAGTATGTTTAACTTTGTAAGTTTTAAAGGAGAGCATTGTGAGAAAATTTTAATTTCAATGCATTTTGAATGAAAAATGCACTTCGTAGATCGGTATGGATCAACTCATGTCCAGTTTTTATGCTGAATAACGAAATTTAAGTGATTTAGCTCAAAAATTGGACTCCAGGGCCCCATAATTGTCAAAAAACCTTTAAATTTTTAAATTTGTGTTTTCTGTAGAAGCTTGAAGAAGCTTTTGAAATCAGGCTCGAAAAATGGACTCAAGACATCAGTCTCCAAAGCTGAGAACGATCAAAATGTACTTTTCTAATCCGTTCAATGGTTAAAATATCGAATTTTTTTCTTACATTAACTCACCTGACCTTATCTGATCATGGGTCGTCTAAAGTATGATGATCGCCTGATTCATATCCCAAGAGGATGTCTGAGGCCATGCTTTTTCCATTCATTTTCATAAAGATGATCATTGAATCTGTAATTACAATAAAAATTTGATCAACTTCAATTTCATACCTTCACAAAACTGCATCTGTCAACAAAAAACCTGCACATGTCACTAATGATTGAGGTCATCATCACTTGTCTTAAATATTTCCTTCTCAATTTGATTATTTAACACCCGGTATGACATTTAATCGATGTATTTTTTTTATATTCAAAATATATTTCAACACCATACAAAGTACGAAAAGTTAATTCAGAACAAATATTTCAGTAATTTGTCTCTAAGCCTACACACAATTCGACATTCTCACATGCAAAAGATACAAACAAAATAATTTACAAATAAGGTGTTGTGTTTTAAACACATTTTATTTTAAATTATAGTGGTCCAGTTTAACAAGACACGAACAAATTGGATCAAATCACATTTCATGTGTTCATGTAGCAAAAATCATGAATTCTTAAATTTATTCCGTTAATTGAAGCATGATTATGATCAAGTCATATTTTTAATCTTTGAAAATAATAATTTTAAATAATTGTAATGAATTGAATTTAAAATGAAAGGTTTTTAGCATGTTTTTTTTCAAGATCAAGATAAAATTTTTAACTTCCAACACTTTATTTATTTATTTTTATTATTTTACGATCTCACACCACTTTTGTACATGAAACACACACAAAAGAGGTAAAATCTCGTAAAACTGCAAAACAAGCATTTTTATATACATTTTTTTTAATATTAAAGCATTACTATATAAGGGTACTGACCTCTGTTTAGCTTATGTCTGTTTATATTCTTGCATCATTATTATTATTTTTGTAAGAAAATTATAACTATTACTTTTTTTGTATCATTTCATTTCAGATTGAATCAACGGTATCGATGATTTTATGTTAAGAAAGCATGACTTATGGTAAAATGGTGTATAATTATTATGAAATTTCATTGAAATTATATGATGACAAAAAATTTCTCTAGGAAATTTATTTCATTTCCTTCCTCATATCAAAATTGTCATTGAAATTGAATTTGAATATGAATTTGAGGGGAAATGCGCACACTCATTCATTCCGATTGTCACTCACCATTCAACGATTCACAATTCACGAAATTCTTATTCAGTATGCATACGACATTCATTGTGTAAACATTGATTTCAAGTAAAATTGTATGTTAATCTAAACAAAAATGGCGCTTAAAGATCATGATGATTTGGAATTTTGGCGTGAATTTGTTGAATTGTATCGTGGAATGCCAGCGCTTTGGAAAGTTAACAGTGAACCATATAAAAATAAGACAGTAAAATTCATATGTTATGAAATTATGCAGAAAAAATTGAAGGAAATTGAACCACACGCCGATATTCCGATGGTCAAAAGGAAACTGAACACATTACGATCGAATTATCGCAGGGAAGTCAACAAAGTTGAGCGGAGTAAATTGCGTGGGGGTCCTGTGTACACTCCGACAGTGTGGTATTATGACATTATGCGTTTCTTGGATGAAGACGACAATTATCAAATGATGGGGGACGAGGAATTGTCAGTTGATGAATTAAAAACACTATCCTCAGATGTAAAAATAGTTGAAATTGAAGAACCGGTAAGTGTTGAAATTAAAATATTTTCAATGAAATATGTTTTGAATGTTGAATTTCATAGGAACCACATTACATTGAAGAAACACAAACGGAATCACCATCAATTTTTAACGTCTCCCATCCAACTCCATTGTACAAAAAACGCAAATTGACCCACAATCCAGCTGAATCATCGGAAACAAGATGCAAAAATGATTTAATTGAACTCGCTTGTGATAAATTGCGTGAATTCTGCACTGAAGACGACCTTTTATCAAAATACTGGGCCAACGAATTAAAGTACATTGATCCCGACCAAAAACTATTCGCCCAAAAAGCCATCAATGACATCTTATTTGAAGCTCGCATGAAAACACTTCATCGAAATTCAGTTCAAATAAATCAAACTTACAGCAACGGTACCACGAATTAATCGTTAAAGAAAAATAACAGAAGAAAAATTACATTCACATCTTCAATCAATACAGAAAAAATATAAAATTTAATGTAAAAATAATAAAATAAAAAAAAAAAGAAAGCGAAAGTATACAGTTAGTTGATTTTAAATGTAAATTCATGAAATAATATTACAATAATAAAAAATGAACTACATTTACGATACAATTAAAAGAAATGTAAAATTAAAAAATACAAAGTAAATCATAAAAATGCCTTTCAATTATCTAATTAACAGTTCAGTGGCATGGTATTTGTAAATGATGCACTTTTTTTCGTAAATGTACTTTCTTATTGTTGTACATGCAATTTTAATATAATTCGTATATACTGCATTTGTGTAGACGTACACATACAATTCGTACAGATTCAGGTACATTGAAGCAAAAAAAAATATTATTTCTTTAAAAGGGCATTTACAAGCTCAGACAAAAATTTGCATAATATTTATAAATTGAGTGAAATGGAATTGAAATACCCTGTTTTCAGTCCAATTCAATGAGATGAAATTTGACAGCTCATTTTGCATAGACACACATACGAGGTTAATTTTTTTTGCTGTACACGATTCTGGACGCGAATTTTTTTCGCCCAAAACAAGTGGATCTCGTGGATCCTAATTTTAAAAGACCAAAAAAAAAAGTTTTTTTATTTTTTTTTCGGTGTTTGAATTTTTTATACCATTTTCAAATATTTTAATGAAAAAATCAATTTTCATGGTACTCTGGTTCAAATAAATCACTCACTTTGTTGTGCAAAGTAATTGCTCGTAATATAAGCTACAATGTTTACTTGGACCACTTTTTTGGTTTTCATACAAAAATATTGAGAAATCATCCAAAAACTGTTCAAATTAAGTTCAGCATTTTAAAAATGGTAAATGCATGAAAAATTGGTGATTTGTATGGGAACTTTAATATTTTGTATGAAAACATCGAAACAATGTATGAAAAAGTTGCTTAATTTTATAAAACATTTAACTTTTCAGAAGGAACTACATGTGTATTCCTCTTGAAAACAAAATTTCTCATACAAATCAACGAATTTTCATGTATTTACCATTTTCAAAATGCTGAACTTAATTTGAATGGTTTTTGGATGATTTCTCAATATTTTTTTATGAAAACCCAAAAAGTGGTCCAAGTAAACATTGTAGCTTATATTACGAGCAACAACTTTGCAGAACAAAGTGAGTGATTTATTTGAACCAGAATACCATAAAAATTGATTTTTGAGATTTTTTTCATTAAAAAATTTGAAAATGGTCTAAAAATTCAAATATCGAAAAAAAATAAAAAATTTTTTTAGTCTTTTTAAATTAGGATCCACTTGTTTTGGGCGAAAATAATCGCGTCCAGAATCATGTAAAATAAAAAAAAATTAACCTCATACGGAAATGTCAAAAATCGTGTATGTTAACATGAAGTGTCAAACTTTTGTCGGCTGAAGTAGTAAATTTTTTTGATAAATTTTACATTGTCAAGTCTCACATTCGTCATTTAAAGATCCGACTTTTGGCGATGCATCCCGACGATTTCCGAAGTTTTTTATTTCTGTTATTTGTTACATTCATGTGCGAAATGCTCAATCGTTATGTCTGCGGCTCACTTGCGGGACATTGAAAAATTTTCAATGAAATTTGTCATCATTCGCTTACTCAGACACTTTTTTCTTTTTATCATGCAAGCGACATAGAGAGTGATTTTTCACGGTCACGTGTATTGAGTATGAATTTAAATTGTTATTTACTTATCATTCTTTTTTTTATATGTAAATTCACTTACTTCCAGGTTAAATCAACAATTTTATTTATGTAGACGACATTTAAAGGTTCAAGTGTTTTTTTATCATGAAACTTGAAATATGAGTAACACCATTTTATGTCGTTAAATTGACTATTATGAATTTCATGAGTGAAGAACGTCGATAATTTATGGTTTAAATGAAACTAATAAAGCAATTTTACTTAATATAACTTGTAATTTTTTATTTATTTAAAGTAAAAATAAAATCGATAAATTTCCCTTACAATTAAATTTATAAAAATACCGTTGGTACACACAGAGCGCCTCCCTTATATTTAGTGCCATACTTCCCTTCACCCGTATTAATTTTAATTCCAGTCTCCTTCAAGGCATTACTAAATTCGGCAAAATCATCGCAATCCCACGCATTACTGGAAATCCAAACATTCTTCAAATGCGGGAAAATCAATGTCAAACTCTTTGCATCGGCCGTCATCAACATGTTATTAAACAGAACCAATTCCTCCAGCTCACTCATTGCCGCTAACATACCAATATCGATTTTCGTAAAATTATTACTTGACAAATCGAGATGCTTCAATTTAGTGAGCCGTGAAAATAGGGCACCATGCATTTCGTCCATCTGCGTATCACGCACATTCAGATATTGGAGGTTGACAAGATTGAAAAATGTCGTTAATGGCAGATTTTTCATCGGATTCCCTTGTAAATTGAGGTACTTTAAGTGATTAAGTGAGATAATTGTTGACATGAATGTTAATTGATTATTTTGTAAATGGAGTTCTGTGACAGGGAAATCATCTTGAATGTAGATTTGTTTCAGCTGATTATCATTTGCAAGGAATTTAAATTCGTGTTTTTTCATGTTTTTTTGCTTGAAAACAGATTCAAGTTCAATTGACAGGTTTTCCAGTGAATTGTGACTCACATCGAAGTATCTGAGATTTATGTTAGTAAATATTTGAATGTCGATTACATTTAATTTGTTGTAGGCTAGTTTGAGTTCTTTGAGGGTTTCCAAATTAATGAACGCATATTTATCGATTTTTGAGATGCGATTATTTTGCAGGTCAATGACCTCAAGTACATTTGCATTGAAGAACGCTAATCGTGGAATTTCTGACACCTGATTTCGACTCAATAAGAGTTGACGCAAATTCTTTGCATGCGTAAAGGTCAAAGGATGCCAATCCACGACACCGCAATTGTCCATTGAAAGGACCTCCATTTTAGCGTATTGCGTCATAAATGGACGTGGAATTGTTTTGACAGTTGAATCTTTGACGATGATGTTTTTGAACCAGCCAAAATTCAAATCTTTTTTTATGAACCACCATATTCGAATGTCGTTACGAATAAAATCAAATTCAGTACCCTCATCTGCATTGATTTTTGATATGGTACATGTACTACCATCATATGAATCATCAGACTTTACCTCGTCACATTCGATTCGTTGTATGTGTGAAAGGGATGCGTAAGTCACACTAATACAAAGGAAAATCAAAACAAAGGGACTGTAAAATAACACAAAATTAAACAAAATTCATGTTAAAAATACGATTTCAATTCATACCTGACTCCAAAATGTCTCATTTTACTTGGAATTACTTGGAATGTCGTCAAATTTAACGTAAACAATCAAAATTGATTCATTTTAAAATTTTAAATTTAAATTATTTAAATTGATTTGAAATTATTTGTATTATAGAATCTGTTTGTACCGACATTCAAATACAACTAAATTATGAGTTGATGATAAAGAATAAGACGATCGGGTCGGGGCAACAAAAAATCATTGTGTAGGTAGAAGGAAAAGAAAATGAAATCCGAATGACTTGCATGTATTGATGAGTGCTTTATGATTGAAATATATTTATATTACGTCTCATTATTTCTAACACTCTGATATTGAAATAGGACCCCCTTAGGCAATGCCTTTCAATGTAATACAAATAACATGTGAGTTGAAAAGTAATCAAATTCAATTTTATTTTTAGATTTATTTTCATTTCAACATAAAATTCATCATGACCTAGAAGTCTTATCATCTACAACAAAACAAACACTACCGGCTTCTTTTCCTCATTTGATATCATTTATTTTCGTCTTGAGTAACATCAAACGAATGCACTACACCGTATCACATTAAATCGTCTTTTATGATATCAAATTGATTGCATGACCCTGAACTTTATTTTAACGTCTCTTTTATGTTTCCTTTCAGAATTCATTTTATTTATATTTTTCAATTTTCTTTTCAAAGACTGTAATCGTGGGTGAATTACTAATTTAGTTTTAACCTTCAATTTCAAAGCAAAACGTGAATACATATTATGCATGGGGTGGACAATGAAAGGATCGCTGGATAATATGACGTTAATAACATTTTTCGTATCGTTGGTTCTTATCAAAAAGGAATTAATGTAAAATGAAAAGAAAAATGGTAAATTAATGCGATTGTATGGAAGGTATAGGAAAGAATACATTTTAGGGAAAAAAGGGGGAAAAATAACGTAATATCGATTTTTCTTTCTTTCTTTTGCTTCTAGAATTTGTTGTTATGTTTGTAAACCGGCCGGTTTTGTCTAGATGATTCATAGTTTTAAATGAAAAAAGTGTGGGTAAGGTCATTCAAATGACATGAAATGCCTTAAAGGATTTGGAGCTCTGGTTAAAGCAACTGAAAGATAAGGTCACTCAAATGATTTGAGACCCCATGAAGAATTTATCTGCTGTGTTTCAAGCTCTGATTCAAGCCAATTTCAGTTAAGGTCTTTCAATTGGGTTGAGACCCCATGAAGATTTTATCTGCTGTGTTTCAATCAGAGTTAAGGTCTTTCAAATGGATTGAGACCCCATGAAGAATTTATCTGCTGTGTTTCAAACTCTGATTCAAGTCAATTAGAGTTAAGGTCTTTAAAATTGATTGAGACCCCATGAAGAATTTATCTGCTGTGTTTCAAGCTCTGATTCAAGTCAATTTGAGTTAAGGTCTTTCAAATGGGTTGAGACCCCATGAAGATTTTATCTGCTGTGTTTCAAGCTCTGATTCAAGCCAATTTGAGTTAAGGTCTTTCAAATGGGTTGAGACCCCATGAAGATTTTATCTGCTGTGTTTCAATCAGAGTTAAGGTCTTTCAAATGGGTTGAGACCCCATGAAGAATTCATCTGCTGTGTTTCAAGCTCTGATTCAAGCCAATTTGAGTTAAGGTCTTTCAAATGGATTGAGACCCCATGAAGAATTTGTATGCCGTGTTTCAAGCTCTGGACCAAACCATTCAAAGTTAAAATTTCTTGTCCTACTACTGGCCTACCGTAAAATCACTCACACCATTTCCTAAAATAAAACTAGAATGAAACATCAAATAAATGACATAAAAAAAACATTCAACACTGATCAAATTACTACTAAAACCAAACAAAGACCCATTTTGTATCACAGCTCAATGTTAAAAATTTCAAACAAAAACATTTCACATTTGTTTGCATTTTGACTCAATTTCCTTATATGAATACATTATCGCAGTGCTACACATTATTAGTCAGTAAGTGATTTAATTTTATCCAACATTATCTCCTACTATGTTCATGTTTGCTTTTATATTTTATCTTCGCTTTATGTTATGAGTAATTCAATACATTTTCAGCATATATGATGCATTGCATTGCCTCTCCTTTTTCAAAAATTCTCTGTAATGAAAACAAAAAAATGAATTTAAATTAGATTAAATGAAATGAAATGAAATAATAATAATAATAATAAAATTATAACCAAATCAAATCAAATGGACCATGAACTGCTTTGTGTTGTCATTGAATTGAATTGATAAAAAAATCGCTTAATGTTGACTCAATCGTTCTAAAATTTATTTGATTACTATGAAGTTCAAACAAAAGATGAGATCACCGTTAATTTAATTTTTGAAACTAACTTCATTGAATCGTGTATCACTTTATAAAAGTTATTGATAATAAATAATAGAATTCAGATAATGAGTACGAAAAAAAACTACAATTCACATTTACTCGATTCATTTTTTTGTTTGTTTTTTAAATTTTTATTTTATTTTTTTAGCTTTTATGTAATAATATTATTTGATATAACAAAAATAACGTAAAAAAACAAACAATAACATGAATGTTGAACGTTATGCCCATATAAGGAGCGAAAATGTGCGCACTTCTATCTTTTACTCATAGATAAGAGAAGTATTTTTTTTTTGTATACATGATTACAGTACACATTGCAGATAAAATACAATTCAAAGAAAAAATAATTTTAATTGGATTATTTCTGTTATTGATTCAAAAGGAATCATAAAAAATTGATTGGACATAATGAGGTTATTTAAGGATTTCTGAGAAATATTTGATATTGATATTGAAACGAAAAATTCAGTTGATAAGCAATTATGAACATTGTCTGATTCAAGTTATCAAAATTTGATTGAATTGATGATTAAGATAAGATTTCATTGAAAAAATTTTTTGTTAACCGTCAAATCAAATTTGGTTGCCTTGAAATTAAGGGGGTAAAGTCCATAGAGCAGATTTCATTTTGACGTATGAGATTTTTCACATACAAAGTTTTGAAGTTTCCGTATGTGTTTCTATAGAAAATGAGCTGTCAAGTTTTATCTGTTTACCAAGTAAAAAGGAATGAGAACTTGACAGCTTTTTGACATTTAATATTTTTGAAATTGACAGCTGTTTGACATTTGAATTTTTTTAAATTGACTATAATTTAAGATTTACCTCCTGTAAATTTGACAGCTGCTTTAAAATTGACTGCCTTCAGGAATTTGAGGGTAAGCAGATCAAATTTGACAGCTTATTTTGCATATATACACATACGGAAATGTCAAAAATCTTATTCGTAATCATGGATTGTCAAACTTTTACCTGTTGACTTAGTTTGTCTTCCATAAATTGATAGCTTTTTTGAAATCTGATCTCTTCAAATTGACTATCATTTGAAATTTGCCTCCTATAAATTTGACAGCTGTTTGACATTTACCTGCTTTAAATTGACATTTCTCCCTTAAATTAAAAGCAAATGTCATCTGTTAACCTCGTTGATCTTCTGAACTTTGCTGAATCGAAAAATATCTTGACATTTTCAAATAATTTTGACATATGTCAAAAAAATTCGTTTCTATACTGAAATATCTCTTCACGTCATCAAAATTCTGCAAAAAAAAATTATTGCATAACAACAAAACTCATTCGCTTGTCAAATAAATGATTAATGACTGATAATCACAAATCATTATCTAACATTCTTTTCCATGAAGTCCACGATAAGTAATACTACAGAAAAAACCATGAGGAATTTGAATGTCATAACCATAAAACGACTGATAAGAGGAATTTTATCATAAGTTACTCAGAAAACTTTACAATAATCGCACAAAACGTCGCAAGTCTCTTCCTGTTACTCAACTTTTTCTTCATAAGTTATTTTCTGTATTGAATTAATCATTTTTTAATTAATTGACACTCTGAACCCATCAATCTTAGCCAAAAATGGAAATGAATTGACATTTCTATGGTTACAGTTTCAAAAAAAAAATTATTATTATTATTAAATAACACCTTATACAATTTTTATGTGTACAAAAAAATTCCATCTCAATTCCTATTTTATCTCAAAATTTTATTACGATGATAAAATTTTAATAAAAAAAAATTAAAGTCAAATCTCTAAATGCAGATAAAACAACTTTTTTTGGTCACATTTGGCTTTCGCGTGATGATTAAATGACAAAATTTAATCAAATATAGACATGCTGTTGTATTGTTTTAACTGTACACTGTACACATACATACACAGGCACACACAATAGACTTAATTTCTAACCTTGCACCAATTTAGGTTAAGACAAGCTTTTCATGTAATTATTTATATTTTCATTCGGAATTTTAATAATTATTATTATTTTTATACTATTTTCGTGAATATTATTCCTATTATTCAGAATGTGAAATGAAATGAAACTTAATTAATTTGAGCAAAAAAAAAATATTAAACATGTAAACAAATTTAAATGGAAAAAAAATTAACTCGAAGAATTCATGCGATATTTTGATTAGCATATGTCTTGTCTGGTATATTTCTCGTGTGTTTGGTATGAGATGGTGTTATAATTTAGTGCTAGACATGATCAGATAAAATGCGAATAAGGTGATAATTTATTCTGAGTGTAATTTGTAACCGGTGAGATGAGGCGAAGTTGTTAACTGTTGTTATTGTTGGTGATGACAATTTATTATCTGAGGACCAATGACAAAATTTCGATGGAAATTCCTGATTGAAATATCTTTTATATACATTAAGACCCTTCTCTGAGGTCCTTAAATGGAAATTTCTGATTGCAACATCATCGATATACGTTAAGACCCTTCTTTGAGGTCCTTAAATGGAAATTCCTGATTGAAATATTATCGATATAAGTTAAGACCCTTCTCTGAGGTCCTAAAATGGAAATTCCTGATTTAAATATCATCGATATACGTTAAGACCCTTCTCTGAGGTTCTAAAATCAAAATTCTTGATTGAAATATGTTCTATATACGTCAAAAACCCTTCTCTGAGGTCCTAAAATCGAAATTCTTGATTGAAATATGTTCTATATACGTCAAAAACCCTTCTCTGAGGTCCTTAAATGGAAATTCCTGATTGAAATGTCATCTATATACGTTAAGACCCTTCTTTGAGGTCCTTAAATGGAAATTCCTGATTGAAATATCTTTTATATACGTAAAGACCCTTCTTTGAGGTCCTTAAATGGAAATTCCTGATTGAAATATCTTTTATATACGTAAAGACCCTTCTCTGAGGTCTTAAAATGAAATTCCTGATTGAAATATCATCGATATACGTTAAGACCCTTCTCTGAGGTCCTAAAATGGAAATTCCTGATTGAAATATTATCGATATAAGTTAAGACCCTTCTCTGAGGTCCTAAAATCAAAATTCTAGATTGAAATATCATCTATATACGTTAAGCCCTTCTCTGAGGTCCTAAAATGGAAATTCCTGATTGAAATATCTTTTATATACGTAAAGACCCTTTTCTGAGGTCCTAAAATCGAAATTCTTGATTGAAATATGTTCAGTCATATTCAAGATAAATCATCGCTATACAAATTAAGCACATCAACCAAAATTTCCCGTTTCAATTTCAATTCAATCTCTATCGCAATCTTCACACTTTATCACAAGTCCTCATTAAACACACGATAATTTTAATCCACATTTGTAAAAATAAAATCATTTCACTTACCTACATAATAATTACAAAAAAGTAAAATACAAAAAAAAAGATTATCATCAATCAAGGCATATTATCAAATTGATTGGAATGTGTAAATAATAATGCACTTAAACAAAAAAAATCATCATAATCATGCAATGTGTAGCAAGCTCTGTTTCAAGACGTCGCATGTAATGGACACACATACACACACCACTGATAACAAATTCAATTCAAAAAGTACATTGTACTCAGAAAATGAATATTTTTATTATTATGAATCAAATATTATTTCTATGTATGAGCAAAACTACAAATATTAGTCATCCGCGCGCCGGTACAATAAACGTTGTTTTGTTGTTGTTGCTTTTTTTCCGATGTTCGTGCGTATATTTTAGGAGAATATATTCCATATTACTACACAAACTCCATACACAATATCACATGTAATCGTAAAATTTTTCAAGTTGTTTCCATATATGGTAAAAGGTAATTCATAGGCTTTATATAAACGGTAGAGAATTTAATAATTTCAAACATTAACGCTTCTATAGTCGTGTTGTGAGGAAGCAAGTGCACAATTTCTCCAAAAAAAATACAAAATACAAATTTAATCCTATATTAGGAAAATACAATTAATAGGACATAACTAATAATTAGTGCTATTTATATTAAATTTAAAATTTAATTTAATTTAAAACCAGTCAAAACCAAAACCAAATGTAAGTATTTATTAAAATTTATGTGTGATTTGATTCAATTTCATCGATGAATGAAAATGCAAAAAAAAAAAAATAAACCCAAAAGACATTAAATTTCAATGATATTAAATAAGAAAAAAAAATATAATCAAATTTCATAGAAAAAATATCTAAAAAGAGACATTTACAATACAAATAATAAATGTAAAAAAAAATGAACAAGTGCATGCCATATGTGATAAAATTGCATCTATTTAAGTTAAAATGTTATCAAAGGACGAGAAATTGAATTGAATTTAAAGTGATTTGATGATTAAATGCTTAATTTTACAATTAAAATTTCATATTAAATCGCTTATCAAAGTGAAATTGGCTTAAGATCTGCTTGAAATGTCTTGGAATTGGCTTTAAATTGAATTTGAGCGCCTTTTAAAGGGATTTGTCGAGTTAAATTGAATGTTATCTGATCGCTTTCCTTAAGAAAAATGTAATTAATGTAAAAAATGCTAAATTTATTTATTTATTTATTTTTCTTTAAAGAAAAAATGTCACTTTCAATGGATTCAATTTTTTGAAAAGTTGAATCACATTCTTTATATGTTCAACGTTGACTTGAATTTTTTTTCAATGTTTTTTTTTTATACGATGTGAGGGATCAGCCCCCGCATAATGTTAACTTTAAAAAGATAAATAAATAAAAATATATTTTATTTTTTACATGTCACCCACGAATTGACATACTTTGCTGTGTTACACACTGCATTGATTCAACTTTCAATTTTTTTGAGAGTAAGATCGGGTGACTTAAAGTCAAAGAAACGAGTAGGGTTATTGATATTTCCGGCATTTTTCGATTCAAATGTTAAGGGATTTGAGTGTTGGCTTGAATTGAGTGGTATTTGAATGGATTTTAACGTGATGCTGGGATCAGAGTTGCATTAAAATGAGAGTTTGGGACAATTCCGAGGCTTAGAAAAGATGTGAAGGGTCATTTATCGTCGTATGGACTAAAAAATTTTCAAATTCATGACATTTAAGATCCATTTTTTACCGCGAGCTTCAATTTCATGTCTCAATGTGCTTCATTTAAGTCTAAAATCGCGATTTCATGTCCCATTAAGTCAGTTTTTGATCTAAACCAGCGTCAAATTCAACAGCGGTCTCCGATTACAGACTCAGAGGATGACTTTTAGACCCGGTCCTTGTTAAATTGAGTCACATTTGATCTCATTCTGATCACACATCATCATTTTTAATCGTATTCCATTGAATTTCAAGTCAATTCCATTGAAATTGCTTCAATGAATCACTCGGCATATCAAAATTCACGCACTAACCGGCGAAATTCAAATAAAAAAATAAAAAAAAAAAGTGTGATGTCACACAATTTACATAACTCTTACCATTTATTTGCTTAAACTTAAATTCAAATGAAATGAAATGAAATGAAAACAATATGAGTCATAACGTCACCACCATCATCGTAGAATCGAAGAATTGTGACATAAACCGGTATCGGCTCAATGGATTATTATCGTAACGTGATGTTGACTGTTATATTCACATTTCCTGTTGAGCTTGAGATTTTTTTTTCCTTCATTTCATTGAAGTTCATTGAAATGAGTCATAAAATGTACTTTAATGAGTTCCCTGATGCGGCTTGAAACGAAATTCGATTCCAACTTCCCTTGAAATGAGCCTTAAATGACTTTTTTAAAGGCATAATGCAATGAATTGTCATTTTAAATGTAATTTACTCTCAATTTTGAGACAATTAGGCATAAATGGTAATGACATTTCAAAAGAAAAAATGAAAATTAAACATCCATGACCAAATCAAACCACAATCATCGGTTTATTGTCGTTTTATGCTTGGAATTTCTTATAAAATTGACACATTTTCCATTTAAGGGAAATTTTATGTCTCATTAAAGTCAATTCCCTTCAATTTTTTCCCTTAAAATAGTATTTGAAGCCATAAATTATTATCATGGACCACCCTTAACATGATAAATATTGACTTTGATTGAATTTCATTCATTAAAATCATGTGAAATTTGTATTTTCTTACATTTTTTCTTTCATTTTGATTAAAATAACATTAAATTTAATCAGATTAAGAGCAAAACGGTTTAAATCAAGTTAAATTGAAGTGAAATGAGACTTAGCAGTAAAAAAAAACTTAATAATTATACAAAGAGAAAAACCGTTTTTCATTCATAACATTTCTGTGTCTATACAAGACACGTATAACTTGTTCAACGGTTATATTTTCATATCATATCATTTCATAGCAAACGGAAAAAAAATCTAGTTTCCAATTTCAAAGCACAGCTCATTCATATTAAAATGTGTGTATGTGTGTGTGTATGTGTGTGTAGAGTAAAGTACTTGAATGAAATGAAATAAAATGAAATCAATCTGAATAAGGGGAATTTAACAGAAAACATTCGCGTTTTCAACATTACCTTATTTGGGCATATGAATGTGATTGGTTGAAATTGTTTTGCCGAAGTCAACACTCAACTTCTTCAAGCTCAGAGTAACTCAATGATTTCATTTAGTTCATATATGGTGAGTCAATTCACATTTTATATGTGCATGCATGTGTGTGTATATGTGACGCATTGTATTTTAATCCATTTATGGAAAAAATACGTAATTTGGAGTGAATTCCGATTAAATTTAAGAAAATTCTATCAATTTTCCATCGAAATTGAATCACATTTCGATTGAAATTACAAAATTTTATTCAATAATTCAGAAAATGAAGAAAAAATTGAAAAAGCCGTTAAATTTCAATGAGAACCAACTTCGGCTGGCACTCACTTACAACTGTACGTACATGTATGTGTGTGTATGTGAGTGTAGGAGCATCTCATTCTCATTCTCCCCGGTTATGTTGCATTGTGTTAAAGCACAAAATCATTTCTAGTTTGATCGTCGAAGAGTTGGCACGTGCTTTTGTCATTCTTTCAAATTATTTTAATATTAAATTAAAATAAAATAAAATAATTCCAGTGAATTTACACTTTAAATTTTATCCTGAAAGCAAAAATAATATAAAGGTAATTTTAATGTGAATGAATTTCAATTGAAAAGTGAATGTGTGTTAAAATTCAAAAAAATCCAGTAAATATTTAATTGAAACAAAATTTTAACGGTGATTCTTCTTTTTTTTCATCATCATCATCATCATCATTGTGATCATTAAAATAAAAAAATAAAAAGAAGCTTCCATATCACATACAAATAAAATTTATACGTGAAGTGTATCGATACAGAGAAAAATGCTTCATCGTATGTGTGTATATTCAAGGGCGTTGTCTTAACTTTAACTTAAAAAAAATTACATTTAATCCTTAATTTTAGTCAATTTCAATTGAATTATGATTCAAAAAGTGTTTCAATGCATAAAAAGATAAAAAAAATCATATAAGAAAATTCAATTTCGGTTAAATTTCAATTTTTTTTCATTTGAATGTGATGCCGGGCGGCTTCCAAGAATTTTCTTCGTGTGCATTCTCTACAGTTAACATTTAAATCAATATTTTACTAAAATGGCGTGTAATCCACATGCGTAATTATTGATTTTTCTCTTCAATTCAATTTAAATGTTGTTTTAATTTTAATTGAAATTTTATGTTAAAAATTTTGATGGAAACGACACCGGCTTCTATAATTTTTGTTCTCATCCACACACATTTTGTGGTCAAGTGTTCGTTGTGGTGTGAAATTTCAATGAAAAAAATATTGAAATTGAAAGAAATAGAAGAAGAAGACGAAAGGAAGGCAAGAAAACCAGTTTTTTGGCTTCAATTTTATGGATGTGTGTGTGTGTGTAAATGTTTTATAATTCCTTCTAAATGTTCTTTCCCGTATGACTTTCAATGAATTTTAATGACGTGTTTCATTTCATTTCATTTTGACTAACACTCACAAGGAAAAAAGACGTTAAATTGATACAATTTGATCAGTGGTGGCATTTTGACCCTCCTCGCATCCAATTGGAATTCAATTCAATTCAATTCCAATAAGAAAAAAATCATCATTCAAAGTCCCGTGATTTCAAGTCAGCGTGTGTTAGGTGTTGGCTTGAAATGTAATTTTATCGCGTTTTTTTTCCTTTTTATTATCGGGGTGAGGTGATTAAAGTAAAGTCGTGATGATGACTCAATGTTTTTTTATGACATAAGACGTTGATATTTATTGCTTTGTTATCTTTGAGGAGAACAATTAATTGTGTCATAAAATTAAAACGAGTTTTAATCGAGGGGGGTCTTAGCGTGATTTCATGTAAAAAGTAAAATAAGAATTTTGACCAAGGTGGAGATTCAAATGATGATGATGATGATGAAAAATTTTGAGAATTTATGGGTTTAAATGAAAATTTCAATAAATTGAGGTACAAAATCCAAAGAAGCATCGTCTCAGAGAACGAGAATTGGGCTAAGGGCTTTCAATTTTCAACTGTCAACCTTCCATGAGTTGAAAACATTCATTAAATGTCCATTCAAGCCTGCACTCAGACCCTCAGTCGAGCTCATAGTGCAAATTTCGTTATCATCATCATAAGAAGAGCTTTGATTTCTAGCCATACTAAAATTTCTTACAATTTTCATGCAGCCTCAAGCAAATTTCAAAAATTTTCATGACTTGTCATTCACTGTAACTGCCAACACCGTTTCTGATCGTTTCAGGTCTTAGTCCTGACTTCAAATCCAACTGCCATTCAATCAAATTAATCCAAATTCATTCAAATTTCATCAAATTCCACTTCAAATTGTAACTTTAAATTCAACCCATTTAATAAGATCATTCATTGAGCCATTTTTTTTCAACGAAATATTTCACTGAAAAACTGACCTTAAATAACACGAACTTCAAATACATGAGCAATTTTTTTTCTACTTCATTGAATTCAATTCAATTCAATTCATTTCCATTCTTTCACTTTTTTTTTCTCTTACACGAAACAAAAAATAAAATAAAAAATGAATCAAAACACGGTACTGATCGGTACACGTGAAGACCATATGCGGCTTTCTTTATTTTTTTTTAACTTACTCGTAACTTACTTAAATTTAATGTACTCATTCATGCATTTTTTGTTTCATATGAGGAGTGATCTGAATAGTAAACAAATATTAATAATAATAAATGAATTGAGATGAGATGAGACGATGATTACTTTCTAAAAAAAAAAAATATTAACAAAAAAAAATTAAATTGGAACACAATTGTTTTTATTTACCAATTTCGCGTGTGTTTATATGAGAAAGTAATTTTAGCGTGATTAATTTCTGTGAATGAATTTTAATGTTTGAATTTGAATGAGAGGCGTTAAATTTAAAGTTCGATTTTGGATTTGAGGTCATATTAGGAGATTGAGTCCTTTTATGGTGTTAAATTTGTGTTTTTTTTGAGGTCAATGTTTCTTTTGTATTAAATTTTAATTGTCCGGATGTTTTTGTATTAATTGTTTTTCTTTTTTTGGATGTCATTACAGATAAAATAACAAAATGTGTGACGAAGAAGTTGCTGCTTTAGTTGTTGACAATGGATCCGGTATGTGCAAAGCCGGTTTCGCTGGAGATGATGCTCCACGTGCTGTATTTCCATCAATTGTTGGTCGTCCACGTCATCAAGGTGTCATGGTCGGTATGGGACAAAAAGATTCATATGTTGGTGATGAGGCCCAAAGCAAACGTGGTATCCTTACATTGAAATATCCAATTGAGCACGGTATTGTTACAAACTGGGATGATATGGAAAAAATTTGGCATCACACTTTCTACAATGAATTACGTGTTGCACCAGAAGAACATCCAGTATTGTTGACCGAAGCCCCATTGAATCCAAAGGCCAATCGTGAAAAAATGACCCAAATTATGTTTGAGACATTCAACACTCCAGCCATGTATGTTGCAATTCAAGCTGTCTTATCGTTGTATGCTTCAGGTCGTACCACTGGTATTGTCTTAGATTCTGGTGATGGTGTTTCACACACAGTCCCAATCTATGAAGGTTATGCCTTACCACATGCTATCCTTCGTTTGGATTTGGCTGGTCGTGATTTGACCGATTACTTGATGAAAATCTTGACTGAACGTGGTTACTCATTCACCACAACTGCCGAACGTGAAATTGTACGTGACATCAAGGAAAAGTTGTGCTATGTTGCATTGGACTTTGAACAAGAAATGGCCACAGCTGCCAGCTCTAGCTCACTCGAGAAATCCTATGAATTGCCCGATGGTCAAGTTATCACAATTGGCAATGAGAGATTCCGTTGTCCAGAAGCCCTCTTCCAACCCTCATTCTTGGGAATGGAAGCCTGTGGTATTCACGAAACTACATATAACAGTATCATGAAGTGCGATGTCGATATCAGAAAGGACTTGTATGCCAACACTGTTCTCTCAGGTGGTACCACCATGTATCCAGGTATTGCTGATCGTATGCAAAAGGAAATTACCGCACTAGCACCATCAACCATGAAAATTAAGATTATTGCACCTCCAGAACGTAAATATTCCGTATGGATTGGTGGCTCAATTTTGGCTTCCCTCAGCACATTCCAACAGATGTGGATCTCCAAACAAGAATACGACGAGTCTGGCCCAAGCATTGTCCACAGAAAATGCTTCTAAATTATATATTACATTTACATTATATACCTTCTACTTACTTGGAACACTCTTTTTGGAACAACAACAAAAAAACAACAACAACTCTACTTATATTATTATTATATTACAATAAATTAAACACAACATGGCCAACAACACACAACAATTAAACGAAAATCGTATTCTATAATATTTAAATTAAAAAAAAAACAATTCATAAAATCATAATAATTAATTATAATCTAGCAATTTCAAAAATAAAAGACATAAGATCGATCACTTAATAAATATGCAATTATTTTACATTATTATTATTATTATTCAAACATGCATTATTTAACTAATTAATTTTTTTTTGATGATTGATTGAATACTAAAATAAATAAAAGACACAATTCCAAAATTTATTTGAGCGATAAAAAGACAAGAGATTACTCAAAAAAAAAAGAAAATATTCAAAAATCAATGAAACATTCGTAAGATTATTATTTTTTCATAAGGCTTTTTATTTGTTAAATAAAACAATATGTCATAAGAACAAAATATTTTTTTTTAATTTTTTTATTATTTTACTAGAAATCATCCTGATCGTCTTAATATTCCACTCAATTAAATGAAGAACAAAAAATGTTAGATGAAAATAATTACAAAATAACAATTTTTGCATTCCTATGAAAGTTTAAATAACAATTCAATTTAAATTCAGAAAAAAAGATCATTTGTAAGCCGAAATAACATCTCAAAATTGATGTGAATTGAAATTTGTGAAGAAAATACATCAAAAATCATATAAACTCAAAAAAAAAAATTAAAATTGTTGGTTTTCATTTTTCTTGTACATGCTCAACACTGAAATTATTGACGAACTGATAAAAGGTGAGTTGAAAAAATTAACCATTATTTAATTTTTTTTACAACGATCATCTCTTGGATCGATGGTGAGTGTTACCCACGAATTTATCATAACATTGATCTGTTTGATGAGATGCAGAGAAGATTTGACCACGCTCCTGAGTAGAACACAGATTTCATCTATCCTAATTAGCTCATTAGCTTTAGCTCGTTTTTATATCAAAATTAGTTCCCCTTTTGTTGGCGCCCAAAATATTTGAATGTTACATGTAAATATTTTGATTTCAGTTGTCAAAAATTGGCTTATGACAAACGATGTCAAAAGTAAAAAATGTAGAATGTGATCGTGCCAAATATAAGCGAGCGCATTTTTATTTGTCGTCTTTACCACTTTTATTAAGATTTAATATCCAAGTACAATGATGAAATTTAAAAAAATTTCTAAAATTTTTTTTTTGAAAATGACAAAGACAGACATATAAACGGCATGAGTGACCACAATATTTTTTTCTGAAAATGCGTCAAAAAACATTATCAAAACATTTCTTTCTTCGTTTCAAGGTCATGACTTCAATAGCATAATATTGTGAAAGAATTTTCTGTTCCATAAAAAAATAAAATATTACTTAAATTAAATTAAAAAATGAAGTGCATTGAAGATCTTCCCGAAGAGGTAAGTAAAATATAGTTGAAAATTTTTGCATATCTTGATTTAAAAACGTTTATTTGACAGGTTCTGGTGATGATTTTAAAAAACTTAGAACGTCCCGGTCGGCTTAAATGTAAGGAGGTCTCAACGCAATGGTTTCGAATTTTAATGGAAGAAAAGTGTTTTTCAATGGATCGTCACATTTATTTGGATGGTGTAATCGAACTAAATGAACCACCAATGTCTATTTTCATGAATGCAACATATGGATATGAAAGAATAACTCTTTCCTATAGATTGACTTATCGAAAGGTTGATGATTATTTAGATTTTATTGGAAACCTTGGTCAAAATGTGAAGCATGTTAAGATTGTCTCTGAGCTTCCACAAATGTTTGAATTTTTATTGGAGAAGATGCCTTTCATTGAATCAATAACTTTTAATCCGTTAGATCGACTATTTAATAAATTCTCATGCAGCTTTAAATCTTTAAACGGTCAAGTCTTAAAAAATCTTAAACTTATTCAAATTGATGACATCTCAGGTGATGAGTTTGGATATAGTATTGAAGTCATCAGAAAATTTATTCCAATCAATACACGGATTATTATTTCATCAATGACGATTAGGTTCAATCAAACGCACATTGACGCCTTTACAGCACTGGCTGTTTCGTTTGTGGATTTCGTTCAAATTGAACATTTGTATTTAAAATTTTCAACAAGAAAAATATCACAACAAATGGAAAAACTCATAAATGTTCCTAAATTTTCTTGTGAATCTTTAACAAAGGATTTTCGTTACTGTACCTTGATGTAAAGTAATTTTAAACTGAATTTTCTTCAATTTTAACTTTAAGTGAATGCTGAATAAATTTATAAGGTAGGTCATTATTCAAATGTTTTAAATAAACAATAAAAGATGTTAATTTAACGGTGACTTCAAGACGTCTCCTTCACTTACTTTATTATATTTTCCTTTTATCTTTTCACAAAAATTTCAATAAATTTATGTAATAGGTTAAAAGTAAATTTTGTACAATGTAAACAAATGTAAATCCGATTATGTATTTCGTCTTTTCTGCTACAGCTTTTTCTCATTTGCATGTGTCTATTTATTGTTATTATCGGTGTGCTTTAAAATTCAAATTCAAATTGTAATTGAATTGAGAAGAAAATTTAATTCAAATTATTTGACATAAAACATTGATTTATATTCGTGTTAATTAGTGATTCAATTTTAATTTTAAGTAACATTTTGAATTAAAATTCCAAGTCATGAAATTTAAATTTATCTCATTCTGTAACTCTTATTGTTAAATGATTGTCAGGTCATTACCGGGCATGAATGTGTTAAAAGGGATATTTAACCTGAAATTTATTTTTATGTTTTTATTTCGATAATATCTTACAAACTAACACTAATCAAATTTTCTTAGGAGCTTTTTGGCCAAAGCCCTGTAAAGCTCGTCATTTTAAATTGACAACATTCATAGAGTGTAGAGAATACAAAAAAATTAACATAATAAAAAAAAAAAATTTAAAGAAAACTTAAATTCTAAATTATGTTTTAAACCAACGGATGAACAAAATCATCAAATATAACAATTTACTTTATACTCATTAATCTACGTAGGGATGCAGAAAATTCATCTAATTAATTAATTAACATCAAATATTAATTTAAATTACATGAAAATAATTACTTAAACTTTTCAAGTATTAATTCATTTTTAAACTAATTCACTGTAAATTTGGATAAATCACAAAAACTTTTTATAAGCACAGCTGGACTGCCTTCCTTCAATTTTACAAGAACTTGACCATTTGATGTCCAAACAAAATCCACGACTTTTTCACGTTTAAGTTTTTTTGCTTGAATATGCAGCTTATGGTTTAACGGTGATAAGTTTTCGAATATAAAAATTTGATCACTAGATTCAAAACCAATATCAGTACATTTAAATTGCTTTGATTTTACGGCAGATAAAACTTCTTTTTTCTTTAAATTGGTGACAAAATCAACTCTTATGTTTTTTCTTTCTTTCCCGTATCTATAAACATCTGATACATCTCTCTCAGGTATTGAAATTTTCAAAATAATACCAATTTTCTTGACGATTTTTAACAAATCTGTAATCGTTTCGTTTTGACAGATAGGAACACCAAAAATATTAATACTTTTAACACAAGCAAATCTCTCTAAATAATTTACACGACTGTTCAACAGGCTTATTTCACTTTCCATTGTCTTAAATTGTTGATTACATTGCAAACTAAGCTCTTTGATTTCATCGTACAACTTTTTATTATCTTTAAGTACTTGTGCATTTTGTTCGACGATTGATTTCAAATATTTATTAGTTTCTTCCATATTGTCCACAAATAATTTTATCGAATTATCACTTTTAAGAGGAGACGGATTCTTTCTCTTATTTGATCTTTTTTTATGTGACATATAAATATTATCTGTACGATGTAACGTGTTGCAAATTAAATGTCCACTACAAAATCTCCAAACCACTTTAATATTATACGCAAGTTTTGTTATCAGTTAGCACCAATACATAAGTATTTTTAACAATTTAAACAAGTTTTTTTGATGAACAATAGAATGCCATTAGATACTGCACGTGCTTAGTATTTTATTTTATCAAAATTATTAATAAACTAACATCGACCATTAATTTTCACTTATTTATATTTATTTGTTTCTAATTACTGATCATTTTGGTATATATTTTGATATTTAAATTTACTTGAATATGCAATTATTTAACTAAATAACAAGAGCAAATAATAGACGTCTGATCCCTTCGTATTCTTCACTTCACTTGCTTATGAAGGAGGTGTGAAACTACCAAACAATGTTTTTGATAATATTGTGCATGTTTTCCCAAATTTAGAGCATGTTACACTTAACCATATTGAAGCAATCGAGTGTTTACATGCCTTAGTTATTGCTCTTATTCCGGTTCTTCAAAATCTAAAAATATTGGTTCTTAAAACTCCTGTTTGTTTTAAGCTTTTTCAAGCAACTGATATTAAATTGGCAAAAAGACACTTGATACAACATGGTTATGAGCTAACTGTAAGTTATTTTATCTTGTTTTACATAAATACAAACTAAAAGAAAATTTAATTGATACAGGATTTGCATGCCTTTGATTCGGCTGTTTACTTTGATTTGGTAATAAAAAAAGAGTAACTTCAAGGATTAATTTTTAATATTAATATGAATTGTCAAACTGTTGACTAATTATCTAGAAAAAATTTTACTAGATTAGACTTTTTACATGGAAATCAATCAAGCTTATCAAAAACGACGAAGCAAATAAAAAAAATTAAGAACGTGATCGTGAAAATATAAACGAGCGCATTTTTATTTATCGTCTTCACCACCTTTATCCAGATTTCACACCGAAGTAGAATGATGATCTATTCACATATTCCTAGTTTTTGAGGCTTAGTATAACAGTTCTTCTTATAAAACTTATGATATAAAATGAAACAGACAGACGGACAAACGGCATGAGTGACCACAATATTATAAACTATTATTAAAACGTTAAAATACATTATCAACATTTCTTTCTTCGTTTCACAGTCATAACTTCAATAGCATTATATTGTGAAATTATTTTCTGTTCCATTAAAAAAATCAAATATTACTTAAATTTAATTCAAAAATGAAGGCCATTGACGATCTTCCCGAAGAGGTAAGTAAAATAAAGTTGAAAACTTTACATATCTTGATTTAAAAACGTTTATTTGACAGCTTCTGGTTATGATTTTTAAAAACTTAGACCGTCCCGATCGTCTTAAATGTAAGGAGGTCTCTACGCAATGGTTTAGAATTTTAATGGAAGAAAAGTGTTTTTCAATGGACCGTCACATTTGTCTCAAACAATGTATAATCGATAGAAATAAACCACCGATATCCGTTTTCATGAATTCATCTTATGGCTATGAAAGAGTAACTTTTTCCTTTGGATTAACTTATCAAAATGTTGGTGATTACTTAGATTTTATAAAGAAACTTGGTCCAAATGTGAAGCATGTTAAGATTGTCTATGCGCTTCCACAAATGTTTGAATTTTTATTGGAGGAGATGCAATTAATTGAATCAATAACTTTTAATCTGTTAGATCGACTATTTAATAAATTCTCATGCAGCTTTAAATCTTTAAACGGTCAAGTCTTAAAAAATCTTAAACTTATTCAAATTGATGACATCTCAGGTGATGAGTTTGGATATAGTATTGAAGTCATCAGAAAATTTATTCCAATCAATACACGGATTATTATTTCATCAATGACGATTAGGTTCAATCAAACGCACATTGACGCCTTTACAGCACTGGCTGTTTCGTTTGTGGATTTCGTTCAAATTGAACATTTGTATTTAAAATTTTCAACAAGAAAAATATCACAACAAATGGAAAAACTCATAAATGTTCCTTAATTTTCTTGTGAATCATTAACAATGGATTTTGATAATGAGGAGGCACCTTTTGAAATGATCAAGATATATTTAGAGAAAAATTCTCAAATCAAGAATGTTAAAGTGAGATGCAAGAACGCTCCTCCAGCTATTCACATTCCACAAATCACTGATTTAGAACTGATTGACTTACAGTCACCTGTTTTGTGTCTTGATCAATTTGAAAACTTATCTAGAATGTCATTTGGATACAGTTTGTCATTTCAAAACACGCATGATCAATGTATTTTTGGGCATAATCTAACAACAGTAAATATTAAGTCCTTGGATTGGGGATCTTATTCAATTGAATGTATTGATTGTATAGAAACAATGATCAACAGTTTTCCTGGATTGCAAAGTATTACAGCCTCTATTAGGGTGAAAAATATAACTGTCGTACAACGTATGTTACAAAGTTGGACTGAACTAACTGATTTTAATGTAATAGTAAAAAGTAAAAGAAAAATCCAAGTTATGCCATCGATATTCAACGGACTTCCAAAGAATACGAATATGAAAAAGTTCATTCTTGCTTATGAAGGAGGTGTGAAACTACCAAATAATGTTTTTGATAATATTGTGCATGTTTTCCCAAATTTAGAGCATGTTACACTTAACCATATTGAAGCAATCGAGTGTTTACATGCCTTAGTTATTGCTCTTATTCCGGGTCTTCAAAATCTAAAAATATTGGTTCTTAAAACTCCTATTTGTTTTAAGCTTTTTCAAGCAACTGATATTAAATTGGCAAAAAGACACTTGATACAACATGGTTATGAGCTAACTGTAAGTTATTTTATCTTGTTTTACATAAATACAAACTAAAAGAAAATTTAATTGATACAGGATTTGCATGCCTTTGATTCGGCTGTTTACTTTGATTTGGTAATAAAAAAAGAGTAACTTCAAGGATTAATTTTTAATATTAATATGAATTGTCAAACTGTTGACTAATTATCTAGAAAAAATTTTACTAGATTAGACTTTTTACATGGAAATCAATCAAGCTTATCAAAAACGACGAAGCAAATAAAAAAAATTAAGAACGTGATCGTGAAAATATAAACGAGCGCATTTTTATTTATCGTCTTCACCACCTTTATCCAGATTTCACACCGAAGTAGAATGATGATCTATTCACATATTCCTGGTTTTTGAGGCTTAGTATAACAGTTCTTCTTATAAAACTTATGATATAAAATGACAAAGACAGACAGATAAACGGCATGAGTGACCACAATATTATAAACTATTATTAAAACGTTAAAATACATTATCAACATTTCTTTCTTCGTTTCACAGTCATAACTTCAATAGCATTATATTGTGAAATTATTTTCTGTTCCATAAAAAAATCAAATATTACTTAAATAAAATTAAAAAAATGAAGTGCATTGTTGATCTTCCCGAAGAGGTAAGTAAAATAAAGTTTAAAATTTTAAACATCTTGATTTAAAAACGTTTTTTTGATAGCTTCTGGTTATGATTTTCAAAAACCTAGAACGTCCCGATCGGCTGAAATGTAAGGAAGTCTCTTCCCGATGGTTTCGAATTTTAATGGAAGAAAAGTGTTTTTCAATGGATCGTCACATTTATATGAGATGTCGTAGAATCGAACGAAATAAACCACCGATGTCCGTTTTCATGAATGCAACTTATGCTTATGAGAGATTTACTTTTAACAAGGGATTGACTTATCAAAATGTTGGTGATTATTTAGATTTTATAAAGAAACTTGGTCAAAATGTGAAGCATGTCAAGATTGTGTATGAGCTTCCACAAATGTTTGAATTTTTATTGGAGGAGATGCCATTAATTGAATCAATAACTTTCGAGCTTAAAACTGCAGCTGGACTATTTAATAAATTCTCAAGCACCTTGAAATCTTTAAACGGACAAGTCTTAAAAAATCTTAAACTTATTCAAATTGATGAAATCCAAACTGATGAAAATAATAACATCCCACGTGATGAGTTTGAAGAAAGTGTTGAATTGATCAGAAAAATTATTCCAATCAATACACGGATAATTATTTCATCAATGACGATAATGTTCATTGATACGTACAATGAACCCTTTGACTTCGTTCAAATTGTACATTTGAATATGAAATTTTCACCAGGATCAGATACATCACAACAAATGCAAAAACTCATAAATGTTCCTAAATTTTCTTGTGAATCTTTAACAATGGAATTTAAGTATTACGAGGCACCTTTTGAACTGATCAAGATATTTTTAGAGAAAAATTCTCAAATCAAGGATGTTAAAGTGATATGCCAGAACGCTCCTCCAACCATTCAAATTCCACAAATTACTTGTTTAGAACTGGTTAATTTACGGTCTCCTGTTTTTTGTCTTGATCAGTTTGAAAACTTATCTAGGTTGTCATTTCAAAACAGTCAGTCATTTCCAAACATTTTTGCAGTTCCAAACATTTTTGCATTTCCAAACATTTTTGCATACAGGCATGATCAATGTTATTTTGGGCATGATCTTACAACAGTAAATATTAAGTCCTTGGATTTAGGATCTAGGATTGAATGTTTTGATTGTATAGAAACAATGATCAAAAGTTTTCCTGGATTGCAAAATATTACAGGCTTAATTAAGGTGAAAGATATAACTGTCGTACAACGAATGTTACAAACATGGACTGAACTAACTGATTTTAATATAAAAGTAAAAAATGAAAATTTGGAAGTTATGCCACCGTTATTGAATGGAAAGAATACGAATATGAAAAAGCTCAGTCTTGCTTATAAAGGAGGTGTGAGACTACCAAACGATATTTTTGATAATGTTGTTTATGTTTTTCCAAATTTAGAGCATCTTACACTTGATAATGTTAAGACAATTGAGTCTTTATATTCCTTAGTTAGTGCTCTTATTCCAGATCTTCAAAATCTAAAACTATTGGGTATTAAAAATTGTTCGCCTCATAGAACTTTGCAAACACCTGATATTGAATTGACAAAGACACACTTGATACAACATGGTTATGAGTTATTTGTAAGTTTTTATAATTTGAAAATAGAAAAAAAAATTGCCAGGATTAAGTTTTAGCATTATTATAAAAATAAAGTTTTAGATTTTCGTTCCCATAGTCCCTTCTTTGCATTTATTTTGAAAAACAAGGAAAAATCAGGTTTTTGGTTCCAAAAAAAATATATTACTGTAACGTAGATAATTCTAATATACGATTTAACGGAAAAAATTGTAGTAGATAATTTAATAGACTGTCATTTTGAAGTTAATATACGCTGAAATCGTCTATTAAATTATGTACGTTTTTAAATAAAAAATAAAGAAAAATTCTTATATTTTCATTTCTAATTACTAAATTCATTTCTAAATATTAATGTTAATTATAATGTTTTTCACATAAGTACTTATTTCAAAGCAAAAATAGGTTTGTCAATGTATAAATTTTACTCAAATTTATAATAAATTTTTGAACTTCTATTTTTCGTCAATATTCGAAAGGTCATCGTATATTAGATTTATCTACTTTACAGTATTTTAAAATTATACTGTTCAATTATTTTAAGCTGTGAATTGAACGGTTAAACAGACAAGTTGCAATTACTTTATTGAAAGTCCAGAGTTCATTTATCCAGTTTTCATCCCAACTGATCCAGAGAATAACATTCCATATCTAAAATTTTTTCAAAGTTCCATTTATTAAACTTTTTGCAAATCACTGTCATATTTCATCAAAAAAGTCCCTATCATAAAATTTCACTTCACACTCACAAATATGACAAAGTGGCAACCCTTCATTTTTATAACCGAAAAATCTGTCATTCAATAAATCGTTGAACAAAAAAATAACTTGTCTTGTGTTTATTTTACAAATTTTGTATTGTAAATGTTAAATCAGCTTAAAAATAATTGAAATTAAATGAATTTCCAGTAGAATTGTTAACAGCAATTAGATCAATATTGAAAGTAAGTCAATTAAGGTAAAAATATTCATAGAAAATCATTGAAAAATTAAATCATGAATCATTGGCGCGTCTCTTTTCATTGAATGGAATAAAAGTTCGTTAGCAATTAATTTTTTTTTTCAATTAAATATTTGTAGATAAAAAATTATTGAAATATCTGAAGAAGTAAAAGGGACGAGCGGAAAATGTCCTCGTTAAGTACAATCGCAGCATTCGATGACCTGCGGAGAAATCATGCTGTTTTGAGTGAGGGAATTGCTGAAGAAGGTAATTCATTGAGATTTTCAAAGTTAAATTGTGATTAAATGTGGGTTTTTTCCGTAGAATTTTTGAAATTTCTTCAATTACAAGATGAGTGTCGGAAACAGTGGTTGCAATTAGTTGAAAATGAAAAAAGATTGAAGGAAGAGTTGAGTGATGCATCTAAAACAATGTCTGATTTGGAATCGAAATTACATCACGCACGTAAATTACTTGACATTGAGAGTAAAGCACGCCGAGAGGCCGAACATGAGCGTGAACAATTGGAACGTCGCATGACTGCCGTTTTTGACCTCCTTAAAAACGACCGTGAAATTAAGGATGAGACAAAAAATAAGTTTGAAATGTTCAATAACTTCCAGAAAAAGCGAAAATCGTCACATCTTATTCGTCTTGAAGAGCAATTGGGTAATGAAATTAATTCGACTGGCTCATTTTTGTCAGATCTGTCATTGACCCAATCAGAGGATGACTTTTTAGATGCAATGCCTCGCATGCACAATAAATCCTGGAAGAAACATCGACCTTCTTACAACAATGTTGCAACTCAACATTTGATCAATAAACGGAAGAGTCGTGAAGCGCGTCGCAGTAGCACACATAAAATGATTGAAATTCAGGGAGCTGATAAGATAATTGCACATGCAAAAGTCACTGTACCACAAGGAGATGGTCCGATTTTAGCTGAATCTGTAGTTGAAGCAATTCCACAAGAAGAATTCGATTCAAATGAGAATATTCCGACATATAAAACACCCAGAAAGTCACCATTTAAAGGATCTGCCATGAAAACTCCTTCAGCGCCACCACTCTCGGAAATCAACACAAATACAAATAATAATTATCAGTCGCCTACAATTAATCGGAACAAGGGACGTCACGAATACTCAAATAAAACTGTGTTCAAGTCAGAATTATGTACTTATTGTGAAAAACGAATTCGTTTTGGTTGTATTGGACAAAAATGCAAAAATTGCCGTGTTTGGGTACATCCAGATTGTGCAGATAAGTTAAGCATGGCATGCATTCCCCAGTCAGCGAGTACGCCTCAAATGCAAAAAGGACTTGGATCCATAAGTGACTTTGTGACCCAATTTAAACCGATGATTCCAGCACTTTTGATTCATTGTGTCGACGAGATCGAACGTCGTGGTCTAAATGAAGTCGGAATTTATCGAATTTCCGGGTCAGAACGTGATGTCAGAGCATTAAAGGTAAAAAAAAATCACTTTATTCTACATTTTCCCATTAATCCATGTCATATGTTTGTAAATATCTGTATAAAGCACATAATTATTTGGTGAACATCCATCATCCTCGTCATCTTCTCGAATTGCAATTGAAACAATCCCCCGCACAATCCAAACACCATTCACATTGAAGTACAATCCGCCTCCACTATCGCCAGTACATGCAACCGATTTATATTCCAAATGTCCTGCACAAAAATTGCCTTCATACAAAAATGCTCCATAAAAATCACGATTACTTTCAAGACAATCCATGGTTGATGGGACTTTCATGTGAGCCTGTTTCAAAACACTCGAAATTTGACCATTTTCTGTCCGGCCAAATCCAATCACGATTCCATCACCGCCGATTATTTCAAAATCCGTTGATGGTAAACACGCGGGTTGGATAAATCGCGTAAATTGAATTGAAGTCCCGAGTTTTAACAGAGCAATGTCATGCCTCGCTGTATCTCCACTAAATTCCTCGTGACACAAAATCTCGTAAACGTCATATTCCTTTGAATTGACATCGAAATTGCCTAAATTTCCACGACCGAGATGGACTTTGACACGTTCGGATATGATTTGATTGCCATTTTCGAGGACACAATGAGCGGCAGTTAAAATGAGGTGGGTGCTGATGATTGTGCCACCACATTTGTACTGAAACGTGCGGATTGAAGTGTGAAAAATCGTTGCATGGAATGGCCAGTCACCAGATTTGGCGAATTGTGCATTGGAAATCAACTTGGAATGGGAAACAGGACGAATTCCACATGAAAATTCAGGTTTTTGGCCTACGTGAGGTGTTGAGGGCATGACAATGGGACGATTTTTTGGTTCTTCGTCAAATTCTTGTCTTGGGATTGGTTTAAATGGAATATTTTCTTCTTCGGATGAGTCAAATGACGCTTGTTTTTGAATTTTCTGTTAATGAAAAAGAAAAATTAAATTCATTTCATTTCAAAAAAAAATTAAATCTCACAATCTTCGTCTTTCCTCCTTTACAAATTTTCTTGCCTTCAAATTCAATTTCAGTTATCTCAGGCAAACCCTCATACCCTCCTTTGATTAAAATCATGTTCAAACTCCTCTGGTCCATGTAAAACTTCATCCCCAAATTTGAGGACTTTTCCGTTTTGATTCTTCCTGGCGACTTAAAAAAAAGTAAATTTAAATAAATTTAACATGAAATTGAGCAAATTTCATTCCTTACATATTGAACTTGGTAACTTCGATCAAATTTCAGTGCAAGAATCCCATTTTTCTTCGATCTCTTCTCAGACTCCAAGTAGCCAATGCAATAAAATTGATTTCCTGGATCCAAAAATACAAGCAATTCATTATTCGCCGCGCAAAATGCCTTTTCAAGCATTGTAGCATCATAAAAATCATCAATTTTAATGTCACATATCGCTGTAAAACTGGTTTGAGGTGATTTGCGTTGAATTTCTTGTCCGGAAAATGTCTGAGGCTCACTAAAAGCTCCTCTTATATCAATTTGATGGGCATACGATTGAAGTTCAATTGGATTTTGTCCTGAAATGAATCGAGTTGACATGTGTTTATGACTTTTACAGGGATTTTTATTACTTGTGATTGTGTTGCGATGATATTTTTGAAGTTTATGATGTGAGTGGAGGAAAAATTGATATGAAAATTGAATTAAAAGTATTAAAATTACATAAAATGTTGATTTAATTGACATTTTTAGTATAAATTTCGATGCAGATCAAGTTTTTGATAAAATTCAATGCCAACATGTGACTTCTTATCAAAAAATAAAAAAAAAATCCGTTACAATTCATTGTTTTGATTAAATTGAACGAATTTACATGAAATTTCATTTCAATATGATTTTTTTTTTAATAATTCATTTTAATTTTAATTTTCCAGGAAAAATATTTACGCAGCAAAGCCATTCCATGTCTCAGCAACATCGATATTCACGTGATTTGTGGTTGTGTCAAAGATTTTCTACGTTCCTTGCAAGATAAACTCATCCCGTCAAATATGTGGCATGAGTTTTCAAATGCCGTTCAAGCCGCTTACCCTGATCAAGTGATTCGGAATTTGAAGGCTGGTGTCGAGAAATTACCTGAAGCTAATCGTGACACACTTGCTTTCATGGTCCAACATTTACAGAGGTGAGATGTCATTTTCATTGAAAAAAATTTGAAATTAATTTAAATTAAATTTTTCACTAGAATCGCCGAAAATCCCCAAATCAAGATGCCTTTGGATAACTTGGCAAAAGTCTTTGCACCCACATTAATTGACCATTCATCGCAGGATTTGGACCCGACCCAAATGTACGGCGAAACCATGATTCAAGTATCAATCATGACAAATTTGCTCAACATCCCGGGTAGTTTTTGGAATCAATTTACAAACGTCAACTTGGTTGGATATTCAGGGACGTCAACCTCAGAGCCAGAACGCGACACACAAGGAGCAGATCCAAGCAGTGGCAGCAGTGGTGGAATTGGACAGAATCCAAAATATTACATAGGTAAATCGAGTCAAATTAGGGAAATGTATCGAAGGTACTGAAAGTTATTCAATTAATTTCAGGCACGCCATCGCTCAGATCGGCCAAAAAGGAACGCAAATACTACGCAACACCTCCATATCCCAAAAATAAGAACAAATAAGTACAAAATTCAATGAAAACTGACTTTATTATGAAATTTAACGGAAATTTAACATTAAAAACAACTAACAAAGTATTAAATTAGCTCCATATGAGCATCTAATCACCATTTTTTGTGTAAATATTGGAATTTTTGTTCAACTTTGACTATTATTATCATCATTATCATTATTATTATTTATATTTAAGAATGTTTTTAAGTCCAATTAAAGGGCTTTTTGATAAGCAATTAACTTTACCATATATATTTCAATAATTATCATAATAAATGAAATTTTTTGCTAATTAGAAGTCAAAATTAATCACCAGTTTAATTATAATCAACGTGAAATTAAATAAAATTACAATTAAAAGTTTTTTTTGTTTAATTAGAATTTTTTTTCTTTATTTTTGTTGCCTTGTCATTGCCTTTGACATTAATTAAGATTTTTTTTTGTTTTTTTTTTTTAATGTTATCATACCATCACCAGGATTTTTTTTTAATTTTTATTTTTTTGTACTGTACATACACAAAATTTGATATTAGAGAAATTTTTTACAACATTGCTTCACATTTTAATTAAAAATAAATATCAGACTGGTACGGATTCGAGTCTCACATATTGCAATTAAAACTTTTTAATTTTTCTTCTCTTCAAAGGGGTCTTTTTTGATATGTTTGTCGAGAAGTGCTTCACCTTCGGGATCGAATTGACTCAATTCACCGAATCCCTCTTCATCGACGAAGCAAATTTCATGGCCATCTGGATCTGCGAGAATTATGACTCGAACTGTGGCCTTTCCAGGTGTATCAAGTTTAAGTAAATCCGTTAAAATCGGCCAATTATTCTTCTTAATCATCTCCTGAATCTTGGGTTGAACTTCCAGAGGTACTCCAAATGCGATTCTGCCGTACGCCTGGGCCCGATTCAATGGTTCCTGGATTTTGTTCAACTGCAATCTTGCCTGATTCTCACCATACGTTAACACGGCATTGTTATCCGTTTGCACGACAATTTTCATTTGGAGTGTTGTGTTCCAGTAATACACGGATTTGGGTAAATCCGTGACATTTAGCGTGATTTGGACAATTGGATCTTTGTCCGTGGGTTGAGATTCGTTGATAATGAAAAATTTGTAGCCGCAGGGTGATGTAAGGACATGCTTTCCATTTTCCATGGTGAATGGGTAATTTAATGCCTTGGCACGCTCAATTACTTGTGATGATCGTATCATAATTCCGCCGAAATCGTTGCCCATTTCATAGTGTTTGACACCGTAATTGTATGTCAGCTCGACCACGAAATGAGACGCTTCAGGCCCGTATCCGACCATGGTTTTGCTCCAACGGTTGTCGTAGGGACTGAAATTTAATCATTGAATTGAATTTTTAGAGTCATTTTAAATTGAAATTCATACCCATTACAAAGAGCCTCACAACCCTCAGTGAATTCCTCATGACGAAGCACCTACAATGACATGGACAAAAAAATGTGGTCAAATATCGATGTAATAACAATTAATCATCGATATGATAAGATTGCGTCGTCACATTTCAATGACAATGTAATTTTTTTTTATAATTACATATCAATAGCAACAGGTCTTACCTTCATTCCGAGAACTTTTCGATAGAAATCCATCGTTTCAGCTCTTTTAGCTACTTTGAAGACATAATGCAAGGCACGTCCAGAAATCATGATTTCACTTTTAATTTAAAAAATTCAATTTAATTTAAAATCACAAAATTTAAAGAATTTTTAATGAACACAAAAAATTAAAGGAATGCCGATGAAACCACAAAACAATTATCTGTAATGAAATACAAAATTCTATTTAAATTACAACATTTCAAGTAAATTTAGGAAGATATTCCTTGTCTTACCTCCTTTTGATAACTAAATTTGAAATGAGACGAGAAGCTGAATTTAAATGATTTTTGATGTGTGATGGTCAAATTAGAATTTTATCTTATTCGTAGAAATATTTGGAAATATGAAAACAAACCTTTAATGGCAGCCCTGTTCATTTTAAAATTTAAATTTTATTTGAAATGACCGTTACATTTCCTCGATCCCTCCGATTTCCGTCACTGCTCTCAATCGGTCTGTCAGTCATCTGTCAAATCACGACTCATCTCATAGATCAGACAAAAAAAGCAACATTCGTGTTGTATGTTTAGAAAATTTGTAATTTTTTATCAAAAAAAATATATAAATAAAAATTAAGGAATTTTCTCGGGGTTGTTACAATTAAAAATGGAAGTAATCACACAAGTGAACGGTGTTACGGCTAACAAAAAGAAGGATGGCACGGATATCAATGAAAATTTATGGTAAATATTGAAAATTCAACAAAAAAAATTTCTTCTGTTTGTGTATTGTTGGCATATACCTCATACGTGTGTGTGTGTGTATGTGCGTGTGTACACCTTTCCGTGAATCTTTTTGATGAAAACGCCTATCGTGGGATTTTTACTTCATTTCTTTACAATATCAAACAAAAATATGTTTGCATATTCAATTAATCATTGTTGTTCTTGATACCGTTTGTCTTGTGTCTTCTGCCTGATTAAATTCCATTTCATGTCAAAAATGATAACGCAAATTAGCACAGAAATTTCATTGAGAATGGGGCAATTGAAATTGATTTTGTTTCATATGGAGATTGTTGGATGTCTTTTCTTTGTAAATTTAATATTTCTGTGTATGTGTGTGTATCGATAGAGGTATGTGCAAGCCATAAAAAAATGACATTTTGACGATGATTCATAAAAATATGTGGCGACAAGTGAAAATTCAAATGCATTTTCTTATAAGATTTGCATGTCAATGAGCCGGAAATGGGAGTCAGTCGAAATTTACATTCAAATCCCATGAAATTTATTGATTTTTCTTGTAAGGTGAATGTAGTTTGATTTTATGATAACATTTTCAAATTTCTCTTGACATGACACTATTCAAAGAATGTTAACATGAAAAATATATTCACCATCATTGTTAAATGTATGTACATGGAAATGTAAAGAGAATGGCAATAAATTATTAAAATCACATAAAATTACGTCATCATCACTCTTGTCTTGTATTATGATCAAATATTTTTTGTTTTGTTGTTTACTTATCAATTTTATTTACAGGTCAGCAATATTAGGTGAAGTTCAAACACAGAGCAGTACAAAACTGCC
Source organism: Culicoides sonorensis (assembly GCA_900002565.1). Taxonomy (NCBI): domain Eukaryota; kingdom Metazoa; phylum Arthropoda; class Insecta; order Diptera; family Ceratopogonidae; genus Culicoides; species Culicoides sonorensis. The sequence goes on along the minus strand of LN483677.1, from coordinate 39,709 downwards.
ATCGAATAAATCGTTATTAGTGTTAGGAGATAATGCGAGTGGAAAAACGACACTAATTGCAAAATTGCAAGGTGTTGAGGACCCGAAAAAGGGAGCAGGACTTGAATATGCATACATTGATGTGAGAGATGAGTACAGAGATGGTATGAAAATTTAATTTCATTGAAATTTGTAATTTAAATTGATTTTTTTCCTTTTAGATGTCACTCGATTAGGTGTGTGGGTATTGGATGGTGACACTGGCCATACAAATCTCCTGCGATACGCTTTAAACGAATCAAATTTCTCAAATACGCTTGTAATCTTAACTGTTTCAATGACAACTCCATGGAGTTGGGAGGACCAACTTCAAAATTGGATTAAAGTGTTGTCAGATCACATTGACAAGTTGAAATTAGAGCCAGATGAACGTACACACGCGAAACAACGACTTGAGGCCGCATGGCAAAATTACTGTGAAACGGGTGTTGATGATCTTGATCCAGGTAGTCCCTTGAAACGTACAAATCGTTTATCCTCAATTGAGGATGACGTTGATGCATTGCCATTACCGGATGGAGTATTAACGATTAACTTGGGTGTGGATATTGTTGTAGTTGTCACAAAAACTGACTACATGACCACACTTGAAAAGGAACTCGATTACCGAGATGAACACTTTGACTTTATGCAACAGTGGATACGGACATTTTGCCTTCAATATGGCGCATCCCTGTTTTATACGAGTGTTAAAGAAGACAAAAACTGTGATTTATTATACAAATATTTAACGCATCGGATTTATGGATTACCCTTCAGGACTCCAGCACTTGTTGTGGAGAAAGATGCTGTTCTAATGTAAGATTTCATTAAAATTCATTGAAAGTTTTTTAATTTTCATTTAAATTTCAGTCCTGCTGGCTGGGACAACATGAAAAAGATCAGTATCCTATACGAGAACATGCAATCATGCAAACCCGAAGACCCATATTCAGAAATTATTGCAACACCTCCATCAAGAAAGGTAAATTGAAATCAAAACTCAAAGAAATTTAATATTTTAATGACGAAAAATCTTCCAGACTGTTTCAAATCGGGAGATCGAAGTGCAAACAGAAGACGAACAAGCATTTTTGGCAAAACAACAACAGATATTACAGCAACAAGGTCAGACGCCAATTCGAGGGGACTCACCACTGCGAGTACAGAGTTCAACGGGTAAAACTCCCACAAGACCTGTTGGCACTGGAGATAATCGATCACCGGTAAAGGTACACTTTGAATTGAAATTCAATCAAAATTTAACTTTTCATTTTCCACATCACATCATAGGGCATGGGACCATCACCCGTCACTCCAGGCGGCGAAGGTGTTCTCGCCAATTTTTTCAACAGTTTATTGCACAAGAAAAGTGGAAGTCCGGGCACACCATCACTAGCCGGCACTGGCAGTCCAGCCTCAGCTAGAGCAACTCCAAATGGAACAGATGCCGTTTCAGATAAACTCTCAATGCGAACTGACGCTGCAGCAGAACTTGATCGACTAACGCGAAGTGCTAAAAAAGATTTAGATTTTTCATCACAACCCCAATCGTCAGATTGTTAAGTGTGAAATTGAAATATAAAAAAAAAATATCATAAAAAAAAATTTACTTAAACAAAAAAAAAAATTAAAATGCCTATTCAGTGTAATAAGAAAAATAATAATTAAAATTTAAATTAAATTATTATAAAAAAAATTTCAAATAAAATTGGGCAGTAAATGAAAAGTCTTTTGAAAGTGCCGGAATTATTTTAATTTATCAAGCTCATAAATAAAATAAAAATAAAAAAAATTAAGTTAAGTAACAATACAATTAAAAGTGAGACACAAAAATAGCGTTAAATTGAATAAAATACTCTTAATTCCATTCTCTTTCAATTAAAAAAAGAAAAAAGAAAAATTAACATTAAAATTCATAGAAAATTGATAAAAAGACTTTTTCAATGTCATTTCAATTCAAATTAAAAAAAAAAATTTCTTGAAATGGAAAATTTTGAAATTAAATGACATTTGAAATCAAAATTAAATTGAATTTTTGCATTCATGACGCAAATTTGAGAAACAATTGGAACCAATCTTCATCCTAAAATTAAATGAATAAATTTCGTACTAATAAAAGTAACAATTTCCTGTAAAAATAAAAAAAAAGAAATTTAAGAAAAAAAAATTGTAATATTAAAAATAAAATATTATTTGTAAATAAATTTAAATTCAAATTTAGAATTAAATTTAATTTAATTGTAACGCATCCTTTTAAAATGCATATAACGGCCAAAAAATTCAAAATTTTTTAAATTTCAGTTAATTTTACGTTGAAAGGCCTTAAATTTTGAAAATTATTTTGTAATATTTTTCAGGCTTCAAAATTTCAGTTGATGCCATTTTTCCAACATTTTTTTTTGATAATTGAAATGTCACTCGAAATGCTTCCATTTAATTTTTTTTAAAGCCATATGCAGCTTTTTTCCATTAAAAATAAAAATATTGCAAAAAATTATCAAATCAAATCATGTTACAAACAAAAAGTATTGAAATATGATGACATTTTATCAGTCAAACTAACACAAAACTACTAATTTAATGTTAAAATTATTATGAATTGATATTGATTATGATAAAAAAAAAATAGAAGAAGAAAAAAACTGAAAATGTAACCATTAAAAAATTATAAATTAATTATGATTTTAATTTTAACTTAATTTATATAAAATAAAAAAAAATAAAATACTGAGACATAAAAAATGAAAATAAAGGTCAAATAATAATAAAAAAATATCGCGAAAAAGAGAAAATTTCGTTTATTTTAAGTTTGGGTTGGCAAAATTGTAATTTAAAATTTATGAGTGTGAAGTTGACACTTAATCAAATTTAAGTTTCGATACCTCATTGCCTCAATCAAATATCGGCCTCACAAAACACTAAATTTGAACGATTGCGATCTGTCAAAATGGCTCTCGAAATGTCGTTTTTTAAAAGTTGTCATGAAAATCTAAAAAAATCGTAAAATTTCAAAAAACCCGCCCTATAAAAAACGTTATAATCAAATATTCAAAAACGAAAAAAGTTCATTGAAGCTTCAAATCTTTCATGGACGCTGTCGATCAATGTAATAGGGGAAAATGGGGTATTCTTAAAATAATTGATCAAAAGTCATCACAAGTGCAAGCTTCACACTCATGAAAATTTAACAAATTCTTCAAAAGTTGCCTGAGATTTCATCAAAATTTGAAGAGTATTTGAAATTTTCACAGCTTTCATTGGAAAAGTCCATAGAACAGAATTTTTCTTTGAAATTTGAATTGACGTATATTTTGTATAGACACACATACGGAAACTTCAAATAAAGAAGGACATCGTGGTCACGATAAGTCACAATTTCAATTGAAGTAAGTTAAAATTCAAATTAAGTTTTTATTTTTTCAAATTATTTACATTTAAATATAGTGAGATTTAATTTTCGTGAGGTAAAGTACGATTTCAATGAAAATTACATTAAATTGAAGATAATTTTATGTCATACCACAATTCAATTAAAAGTTTTTGGCTGATTCAAGTGAAATTGAGATAATTTTGAGTTTGTTTGACGTTTCCTTGAAACGAAATTCGTAGACTGTTAATTATTACTGGTTCCAGGCTGATTGAGATCATTTGAATTTGACTTTTCAGCAAATGGCAGTTTTTTGACTGGACGTTTAAAGACAAATTTTGGTTTTGTCACTGGAGTGCTTTCTTTGCTGATTTCTTTGGGTTCTGGGTCAGGTCCCGAATCTTGTGGAGATTTATCATGAATTGCCTTTGTTTCAGTGAGATCAACGATTTCATTTGGATGTCGAAAATTCGGAGGTTCATCATCATCCGATAAGTTTGGACTGTTTGACGGTGGAATGGGATCAGCAATGAAACGTTTCGGTGATGGATAAATCAAGGTATGTTCTCTTGATCGCTTTCGTTTTTCACGTGTTGCGATGTCGATTTCAAGTTTTTGGACTTCAGCTCGAAGTTCTGCAATGCGTTGTTTGACCTTTTCCTGCTCACTTTTGATTTCCTGCACCAATCGCTGTTCTTCCTTTGCTTCGGACAATTTTCCTTTAATCACGATCATCTCAAGATTGACAGTTTCATTTAATCTTCGCAAATTTTGAATTTTCCTGCCAAATTCTTGTAATTCTTCCTTCAATGCAAGCTTTTCGGGGGATTCTTCAACCGGAACTTCTAATCCTTTCTCAATTTCGGCGATTTTCTTGTAAACACTCTCGCAAAATTTGTCTCTTCTGTCATAAATTTCAAAGCGGGTCTTCTTCAATGTTTGTTTTTGTATTCCGAGCTCTTTAGAGGTTTCTTGAGCCAATTCCTCGTATGAGTCATTTTCGAGTTTCAATCGATCTTCTTCCAGAGTAAGATTTTTCATGCGATTTAATTGCTCCTCCAAACGATTTTTGAGGCTTTCAACTGCATTAGTCGGATTCTTCTCCATTTCCATTAAATGATGATGTAAAATAATAATTAACGTGATATTATTAAATAAATTATGGAAAAAAGTTCAATTGCAATTCAATTTGACAACAAAAACAATCAAATCATAAACATGCTAACTGGATTCCTCATAAATTTTGTGCTAACTGGGTTTCAATACAAAACATTGGGTTGGATTTTTATCAGTAAATTTCAATTACAGGAAGAAAAATTTAATAAAAATCAGATGTCTTTATCAAAATGAATGAAAATATTGAGATAGCATGTCGTATGTGTTTGGAGGAAAATTGTAAAACAGATTTCTTTAATTTGTTATTAGATGACGGCAATAATCGCTCAAATAAGGCTCTCGCTGAAATTTTTCGTATAAATGTAAGTGTAAATGAATTTCATTCTTATTAGAATTGTTTGTGATGTATTTTCATTTTAGATTGAAGATAATATCCAATTTCCACACAAAATATGCTTGGAATGCAATAACCTGTTACTAAATTTTTATGATTTTTACTTGGAAGTGATGAAAAATCAAGCAAAACTCTTATTGGAATTCAATTCCAATGGATGTAAAAGTGATCAGGCATCTCCACAACCCTCAAATATCGTGGACGATGAAACACCTCTCTTGGCTAGTCAAGATTCAGCAATATCGACGAGTAATCAACCGACGCGAAGTAAACGCCGCAAACGGAAACGACGTGGATCGACGCATCGTGACCGTGAATTGACCCCTGTGAGTACTGACAGTGAAACCGATGAATTACCTCTTTCCTTGATCGCTAAACGACAAAATTGCAATAACCAAAGTACGGCAAAAGTGGAGCAAAAATTCACATGTCAAGAGTGTTCCGAAGAATTTACCAAAATTTATTTGTATGAAACGCACAAGGAGACCGTTCATTCCTCATACCCAATTGATGCTTCCCCAAATATTGATACAATTAAAATTATCTCACACAATGGATCGGAAAACGTTCTCAAATTTAAATGTAAGCTGTGTACATTTCAATCGGAGTCACAGTGGGAAACGAGAAGACATCAATCGACATTTCACACAAGCAATGAAACGCCAACACAAAAATCAAAGGATTCACGTCCTGGTGGCCAAAAATTAGTCAAAGTGCTCTCACTGAACGCAATCGCTGAACGAATTCCATTGATTAAGCGGAGTCAGAATCTCACAGATGACCAACGATTAAAAATATTTTACGGCTTTAGTTGTAGTCGATGCAAGCCATGCATTGAATTGCCAACACTGAGCGCATTTGAGAGACATTCCGAGCAGTGCCATAATCTCACAGACATATCGTGGCTTTGTTGTGAAGTCAAATTGAGAAATAATTGTTTGGTGCATCATTTGAATTATCATCTGGGATTACCTTTAGTCAAAAACTGTTCGGATAACGTTTTGTATGAGACATCGTACTCAAAGATCTTGGAATCGATCAAAAAGGGTGAAATTTCACACAAGTCAGAAATTTCATTGAAAAAACGGGAATTTGTAAAGAAAAAACGTACAAATTTATGAACAAATTCATGTCTTTAATTCTAAATCGATTTTAAATTAACTTTATAAATATAATCTTTAAATATACAATTTCAAACTTGAATCCGGGTTTGATGTCACTTTCAATGTCACATTCATCCAAATTTGTCATGGAATCATTTTTTTTTTATTGTTTACTTTCAACTTCATTAACACAGAAGCCACAATTGCGGTCCACTGAATTCTTGGGTCGATTAAAAATGATTTTGCATTTTTCACAGACAATGTAATCACCTTCGCCGTCATCTTCGAATTCCATGATTGATTCAATTATTGGCTCGTCGGATGATTTTTTTAATTTGAGACGTTGTGTATTTTCCAAACTTTTGGGAATCAAAATTCTCTTTTTTCTTACAGGATTTTGAATTGTCTTTACTTTTACTAGATTTTCGGTGACCTTTAATTTTACTTTCATTGGTTTCTTCTTTTTTTCATTTTTTTCTTTCTCCGCTTTTGCAGCGTCTTCCTCTGCTTTTGTCAGTAAGGCACTTTTATCAATTAAACAGCAGTCGATTTGCGATTCAAGGCCATTAGTTTCTGTGTCCATTAAGGAATTCACCACTTTTGTGCATTCCGGGTCAGGTTCCACCTCCTCTTCTTTGATTTTGGTTTCAATTTTTCCAACAGTTCCAGTTTTTATTTCAGACTCTCCTTGATCATCCGCCTCTTCATCCGTGAAATCAAAATCAAGGTCAGCATCAACACTTTTTTCACTGAATTCACTGGCGAACATTTCCCCGTCATCATAAATAATTGGATCTTCATCTTCATTGTCGATTTCCTGTAGATTTTCATTGTTAACCTCTTCTGGCTCTGATTCAACGATTTGTGATTTCATTGGAATTTCATTAGTTGCATTGTAACTTTTAATCGGGTCATCGCTGATTTCATCATTCAATAACTGGGATTGACGGAAATTTACTTGCAGGAAAAAATCGTGACACAATTTGAGTTTTGTTTTGCACACCGGACAAATTTTTGAAAATCTATCGGATTTTCTCTTGTCGGCCTATGAAAATTAAAATGAAAATTATTTGAAAACTTAAATTTAAAATGAAAATACGTTACATGAACATCAATGTTATACATTTCAAGGAGTGGTCCTGCAACATCTTTAATTCTCACACTTGTATATTTGATTCCTGGTGTTTGGATGGCAAAACATAAACGACATTGAAATAATTTGCCCAATAATCCACTTTCGCGAAGTCTTTGATTTCGTTTCGATGTGCGCTGTTTTTCGCGTAAAACTTCCCGGAATGAATAAACTCGTTGATCTCGTTGATTTTCCAGGAAAGCTGATATATGATCCTCATTTTCATCAGCCATGATTTGCTAATTTTATTTGTTTACATGTGTGATGGAATGTTTTGTTTACAAATGTGACATTTCATTCAACTGTCATAATTTTTGTTTACAAATAAATATGCATCAGTGGTGTTTCGTTTATTTCATTTCAAGTCAATCAAAAAAAAAAAAAAAAAATCAACAGAGTGCAATAAAATTAAACATAAAAATCCATAAAATGATAGTAGAATTCAAATATGACCTTTCACAGTTAGGTCTCATGAAAGAAATCTCATATTCACTTGAAATTCCGTATGAAGAGTCAACGAATGAACTTGCATACAAAATAATTTCGGATGAAATCAGCCCACTGATGAAAATGGCTGATATCAGTGATTTGAAATCTAAACTCGGTGAATTTGTTAAAAATGAAAATCAAAAGTACCGGGATAAGGCTCACGATGACCTTGTGCTTAAAGCGATGAATGGTGACATTGACTTGGAATCAATAATAAAAAATACTGAAAAGATGTATAAGGAGGAGGTCTTGGAATTTGCTGAAAAACTGGAAGCATGTCCAAGTGACTTTGAAATATTTGCTCAGAGCTTTAATCGACTTGTGCACTCCTCGACGTTACCTGAAATAATGGAGAAGGAGAAAGCATATGCGAATGTCATAAGTGAGATGACACTGAAGATGGAAAAGGAAATCACTGCACTGAATAATCGGCATCAAAATGAAATGGACGAGACAATCCAGAAATTGGATCAAACTGTGACAACAGATGACATTAATAAACTTCTTTCCAAGCAATATGCAGCTCAAAGCATGCTTCGCAAAAAGTGGGAAAGTGAACTCGATGCTTATCGTGGCTTCCAGAAGCACGAATTCCGAAATTGGATTGTGGATGAAACCGTAAAATTACAATCACATGCGAGTAGTAACAGCAATGACCAAACTCCACTAGGAAATAAATCTCTCACAATGTTTGTCACACAACAATCGTACCAGGAAGAAAGTTTTACCATTCATTTGGGATCTCAACTCAAGCACAACCATAATATTCGGATATTGAGTGCAAAAGTTGAGGATTTGTGTAGTCCATTGTATGAAGATGAAAGTCTTGGAGGGCTCAATGCTGCATTGGGATTATATTCCTCGTCACTCACAGGAATTGTCGTACTCACACCATCAAGTTTCCTTAAACCAAATTCAGCGATTGTCTCGAATTGTAACAAGAGCACTGAAATTCACTTTGACCAAATTGATCACCAAATCGAGAAAATAAAGCAAGACATTGAAAAATTGAGGGAAATTCCAAATTCACGGAAAAACAGCACAACTGATCAAGGAAGTGCCAGCGAAAATCTTTCACGTTTATTGAAACCAGGAGATTTCTTCATAACACGCCATTCCAATATCACATCACATGTAATATTTCACCTTATCATATCAGATGAGACCTATCACAACATCGACGAGATCAATTCAAGGCATCCGATTTTAAATCCAGGTCTTCGTAATATAATTAGAACTGCAAATCGTTATGATATCACAACCCTGACAATACCAGCACTGCTAAAAGACGAAATGACGGAGGATATGACAGTGAATTGGTGCATGCGACGTGCCGAATTGATATTTAAATGTGCAAAAGGTTTCATGATTGAATCTGCAAATTGGGGGGGATCTGAATTGAACACCCTCCAATTTTTACTGCCACACAATATCACATCGGATTTGTTTCAAATGTTAGCTTCAATTATACCGAGTGTATTTCGTGTCGCAAATCCAAAGGTCCTGCAGGAACAGGAAGAGCACTAAAAAATGTATTATTTGAATTTAATTTCAATGAAATTTAATTAAATTTTATATGTGAATATATATAAAAATTATGAATTAACTTTCAAAATCTGCTCCTCCAAGTTTTTCATCCGTTTAATTGCATTTTTATTCAAAACAGTGCCAGGTGGAGGCAATTCAAAACCCTCATGATTCTTGATGACATGATTCCGCATCATTTGATTTGTAAGGAAAGCCCTTTTGCATACCGCACACTCATATTCATACGCTAAATGGCATTTTTTGTGGACATATAAATTTTTTTTCGTCTTAAATCGTTTAAAGCACTCATTACACTCGAAATTCCTTTCACTTGAATGCACAGCCTGATGGGTTTGGAGTTGTAGAAGTGTCACAAAAGCAAAATCACATGTGGGGCATTTGAATCTTCGATCACCTCGATGTCTCTGAATGTGACGAGTAATGTGGGCTTTTGTAAAAGCTCGGTACTGGCAATAAGGACACGCTTTCGGTGGTTGCACGTTATGAATTTGAATTAAATGGGCTTTCCGAAGAGATTCTGTGGGGAATTGGACATCACATAATTTGCATTTGAATTTCTGTGTTCGTAAGTGGACATGTGTCATGTGACGAATAATGGACTTTTTTGAACTGAGTTGGGTTTTACAGATATCACAAATGTAGCTGTTTTTTGGTTCCATGTGCACGAATTTGATGTGATTTTCAAGGTACGTGCTTTTGACGAGGGAGCCACAATAAGGACAGATGACCTTTAACTGTTTGGATTCAGTGCCACCGTCATTTGAACTTATTTTTCCTCTAATTTCAGGCTTTTTCGTTTTAGATTCCACCCAACATTGATCTCCATTAAGTGCATCAGGATTTGAGACCTCAGTTTCCAGAATCTCTGAAAGTCCTTCCCCAGTCCACTCAATTTCTTGTTTGAGATTGAATTCATCATCGATTTCCGGTTCAATGTATTGAGAATAAGATTCACTTTTCCTCACATCATCCAGGACTTTTTGGGTTTTATCACATTTTTCAAGGAATTTACAGAAATCCCTCAATTCAGTAAAACAAAATAAACAGCAATTTTGAGGCTCATCTTCAAGGATTTTGATTTTCGTGCATTTCTCGAAATAAACTTTGATCAGATCAGGATTTGACTTAATTGCATCATGTCCTGGTGATTTATTGTCAGAAATGTAACACAGACAGATCCGGCATGAATTTGAATACTGTTCCATTGTGAATTTTTCTGTTATTTATTTTTAAAATTTATTCCTGGTGTTGCAAATTTTCATAACAAAAATAAAAACATATTTTGACAGTTAAATGACAGATCTCCATGTTTCGTTTATTTACCGAATGAAATTGCAGAATCAAAACAAAAAATTCTCGGATCATGAAAATGAGTGGAAACCTTTCATGGGATGACTTTAAATCACAAGTCAAGGAAATTATTAAATTTTCAGAGACCATCAACGATAACTGGATGTTAGAGGAGATAAATGACGATCCTGGAGGGTCTTTACTCAAATACATGAAAATTCAATCAATTGAGGAGCAGATTTTTAAATTCGAATATCACATTTTATATTCATTGAGCTATTCAGTCCCTGTAATTTATTTTAATGTAGTCAAAATTGATACCGGGCAACTTTTGAGTTTAGAGGAGTTCAAGGAAATTTTTGTCAATAAAAATGATTTGGATGCAACGAAAATGGATTTGTACTCAGTTCTCACTCAAATGGAGCATCCTTTGAAATTCAGACCGTTTTTGGTGTTGCATCCTTGTAAAACGGAGGAAGTTCTAAGAAATTTCCTTGATTCAAGGAATAAAGTTCTCACATTTATAAGCCTTTATGGACCATTTATATTCCTTAATTTGGAATTGGATTATGGAAAAGAATTGAATTTTAAATAAATTTCGTTTTATTTCATACTCCAAAAAAAATTTAAGTTAAGTCATGTCAAAAAGACCGCTTTCAAAGGTTTGTACTGTAAGTTACAAAAAAAAGTTCAACAGAAAAAGAGGAAAAAACAAAAATCAATTTTGCTCAATTGCTTTCCAAGTTGGTTTCTTCACCCGAGCTGGTCGATCATCAATGGTCAATGGCTTTGAGTCTTTTTTCTCAACAGGTTTTGATGTGGCATTTACAACTTTAATACTTTTCTTTGCATTTTCCGTTTTACTCTCAAGTCCTCGTCTCTTCCGTTCAGCTTCTTGTAACGCCTCTAATTGCTTAAGACGTGCACGCAATGCATAAATTTCCTTTTCACGCTCCTCATAACTTGAATTTTCCTTTTGAGGACTCACAATTTTCCTTACAACAACAACTTTTTGGGGGGATGTCGGATTTTCACCAGGCTGCGGTGACTTTGAAATAATCGCAGTTATGTCAACGGGGATGAAACCTTTAGGTAATGCTGCAACAGGTTTTGGAGATTCCTTTTCCTTGGGTGTTGGACCATTTTCGGATACTTTCTTTGTAATTTGAGTATTTGTTGGTTTTGCCACTGAATTTTGTTTCACTTCAGTTTTTTTAGGTGGAGCCGGTTTTTTCTTCGTCACATTTTGTTGTGATTTAACTGGTTTGCTGGATTTAACAGTTTCAGTACTAGATTCGATCTTTTTAGGGAATTCGACAATCATATCACCAAATATTGTTTTTGGTTTAATTTGTCTTCCGGATCGACTGACGCCCTTTTGAATTGCATGTGAATTTTGGCTCAGTGAAATTTTATCATTTTGCTTGTCGTTCTTTGTAGCTGTTTTTGTCATCTTGTTAACCCTAAAATAATTTCAATGAAAAAGAAAATAAATTTCAAATTAAGGTCATCACACAAAATTCAAAGTAAAATGAAGCTTCGTAATAAAGTTTTTTTTAAATTATTCGTCATTTACTTGGAATTTATTCAATTAAAATACTTACGTTACTTGTATTTACTAAATTTACTTGATTTTAGTAAAAAAATTATCAAAAATTTCTTGTTTTGAAATTAATTTGTTTGTTGTTTTGTAATTTTTCAAGGCAAAAAGACGTTGAAAACAAAACTTTAGTTGAATCGTAGTGTAGGGATGTGATATTCGAATGTTTTTTAATTGGATGAGGGACAACTGAAATAATCGTTTTTTTTTCAAAAAAAAATAGCCGTTACAGTTTTTCAAAACTGAAATTATCAACGATTTTATTAATGACATTGAAAGAAAAGAAGTGGATAGGGGTGGGAAGGATCCAAGGAGGGGTTTTAACCCTCTCTTCAAGTCATCAACGGCTTTTGACCTGAGAATTTTGAATAACGGGCTAAGTTCATAGAACAAAATTCATTTTGACGTTTGAAATTTTCACTTCAAACTCACTCAACTTCAAAATTAGTTTTCGTATGTGTTTCTATAGAAAATAAACGTCAAATGAAATGTCAAGAAAATTTTTTTCCGTTTAAATAAAAAAACGACTCAAACAAGGTTCTTCAGTGCCACCTGAAGTGTTCATCAAGGAAATTCAAATAAAGGCATAAATAAAAACAAAATTATTTCCTGTAAAAATTGACTCATTTTATTGCAAAATATAAAATTTCTTAAAACATTCAAAGTGAAACCAAAAAAAAAATCAAAAAAATGAAATTTAATTTAAATTTAATACATTTATGGTTTAAAACTAATCAGAATAATCTTATCTGTATCATTCCTAATATCAAACTTTCGTTGCGTTTTTTCAGGACGTTTCATTAGTAACTTTAATTGTAGTATTTTTTATTATTTAATAGTAAAATTTTTCCTGTATCAATCCAATTTTTTTCTTAACAATGATTTAAATTTCATAAAATAAAAAAAAATAATTTTTAAAGGAATTTAATTTCAAATTTCATATCAAAGCTTAAATAATTTCACAGGAATCTTATTTTAATGTATTATTATAATCATGTTAGTTTAATATGGTTTTAGGTTATAGGTAAAAAATTGTAATAAATACGCCAAAGTCGAATTTAAGTGGAATTTCCTGATTTCCTTTATTGAATTAATTTGATTTGATTCATGCTTAATTTTTTTTCTCGTTTTTTTCTTTTAATTTTAATATTAAGTATAAAATTTAATAATTATGGTTTGGCAATACATACATTCATAATTAATAAAAATATGAAAAGACAGATTACAGCTTGAAGATGCATCTGTCTGATGATACATTTAAAGCTCAATTACGATTTTTTTTTCATTGAGCTTGGATAGTTTTTTAGTACAAATATATGATTTTCATTTAAAATTTTTTCTTTGTTGCTTTTTAAGCACTTTTTTCTTGTTCAATTATTTCTTTGGTTGGCAAAGGATTTTTTTCTTGAGTCTCTGCGTGCTTCAATTTGCTGGCATCAAAGTTCTCAATTCCAGAAATGAGTTGTTGTTGTCCCTTCTCTTGGTTTATGGCTGTGAAAATGAAAATTTGAATTTAAATTTCAAGATAAAATGTAAAACGTAATCGTTAAAAATGTAAACGAGCGCATTTCCATTTATCGAAATCCGGAATTTTTATGAAAATGTGCATGAGTGGGAACGAATTCTATCAATTTAACGGAAATTTAACTGAAAAAATTTGAATTATGAAAATAAACTTTTTAAGGTTTTTTCGATTTTACTCGACGCCCTTTGTATACAAATTGACACTTAGGGACAAACGGACGACCCGATAAAATTCAAATTCAACGGAAATGCGCTTAAATTATTCAAAAATAAAAAATTACAATTAACAAAAATCAAACATAAAAAACAAAACATAAAACAAAAAATTAGTTGACAAACCTTCAAGTGGTGGCAAGTGATTTTTCTCGTCTGTTTCCGTGTGTTTCATGCAGGCCTTATTAAAATGCTCAACACCATTCAGTAAATTTTGATGCTGTTTTTCAGCGGCAACAACTTTTTTTAATTTTATAAATTTAAATTTTCCCAATTCAAAATTGAATGATGTTGATAATTTTTTTTGTAATTTTAAATTTATTTACATGAAAATGCATGCATGCAAAGACGTGCAGTGTTCAAATTTTTTTGTAGTTAATTGAGTGTGTGTTAAGCGTTTTTTTTGTTTTGAAAAAAGAGCATAAAAAATTATATGAAATAAAATTATGCAATGAACATGTCACATTTAACCCATTTCGTACGAATATTCAATGGAATTGGATTTGGAATGAATTTGCTCGAAAATTGAGATTCAAAGTCATCAAAAAGAGAAATTTTTTATTAAATTTCAATCATCGTTGAAAATGGGTTAAATTTTTATGTGTATTGAAAGTTAATAAAACAATTAAAATTCAAATTCCATGCAAAAAAAACCGTTAAAATTGAAATCAGGATCGAAACTTACCATCTTTGTCAGGAAGTGGATTCTTTTCCTGAGTCTCGGCATGCTTCAGTTTTGCAGTGTCAAAGGATTCAATGCCAGCGAATAAATTTTGTTTGTTTTTTTCTTCCACGACATCTATTGGAAATGAATAAAAGTTTAATTTTAATATCAATTTTTACATGAAAATGGGTTAAGGAAACATTTCAAGGTCAAATATTGTAAAAGCACTCTGATTGTTAAAAAAAAATGAGAAATTTGTATTAATTCAAGCTTATTTTTTTTTCATTAAACAGCAGAATTCAAATTATGGCTCAAAACAACACAAAAAATCTGAAAGTAAGACTTTTAAAGCTTTTTGGTTAAATTGAAGCCTTAGATTGAAGCTCATGGCTCATAAACACACATAATGCACACAGACAATCAAATTTAACCTTCTGCACTTGGCAAGACAATTTTTTCCTCAGTTTTTGTATGTTTTAACAATGAAACATCAAATTCTTCTACGCCTTTCAATAAACTTACACGTTGTTTTTCCATTTCAATTTCTTTGGAAACGAAACGAAACACAAAAATAACGGTGTTTTTTTTTTTAAATTAAAATTTAAATTAAAAATTTCAAAAATTAAATTTAAATTCATCGTACCTTCAGCTGATGGTAAGACATTTTTCTCCTTGGTTTCTGCATGACTCAATTTATCGGCTGAGAATCCTTCCAATTGACTTTTGAGACTATCATCTACTTTTGGGAGATCTTTTAATGCTGGTGTGGCCATTTTATTTTCAATTTAACTTAAATTTTTTGTTATTAAAAAGTTAAGAGTGTGAGCTGAAATGAAACAAAAACACAATAAATTTTATTATTATTTTTTTAACATGATAAATGTTGAATTTCAATTAGGTAAATAAAATAAATAAAATTAAAAGCAACGTCGTTACACTGATTAAATGGCCATATTTGGTAAAATGAGTTACATTTGTATTTTTAAGTGTGTGTGACAAAACATTTTGCTTAGTTGCAATTAAATAAATTAAGAAATTGCAAGTTATTTCCATTTAAAGTAAGATCGGGAAATTGAAATGAAATTTGATGTTGTGTGTTGTTAGACGGTGTGAGGTGTTTCATTGAGAGAGAGACAGAGAGAGACTCATCCAAGAAGAAGAGCACTGAAATTAACGAGACGCAATTGAATATCGCTCGCTCCGTGCATTAAAGACGCTTTGCCTGTGTATAAGCATAGACTTTGTGTCTTTAATGTACGGATCAAGCGATATAAGATAAAATTTTTTTTCATATAGAGTTCTCATCTTATAGAGATGAAAGTCAATTTTATAAGAGAGAAATTTTCAATAAGAGATGAGAGAGGTGGAACTTTCAGCTCAAGAACGAGAGCAAGAGAGATTAAGTTTCAAGGAGAAAAAAGAAAGTGGAAATTTAAAAAGGAGAGAGAAATTTTCTAATAAAAACTACAGAGAAAAAGAGAGGACGAACTTCTTGGAAGAGAGAGAGAGAGAAAAAGGAGATTTTTTGAAATTAAAAATGAAACGGAGAGAAACAGATATCTGAAATAGTTTAAATTTGATCTTAGCCCAGTTCGTTCACCATGACAGAATGCATTATGTCCAGTATGTTTGAGGTTTTGAGAGAGACTCGTAGAAGATTTTTGTACCACAATTTTCAGCAAAACAGAGATTGAGAGAGAATTTTCTGAAGAAGCGAGAAGTGGAAGAAAATCAATACAGAGCCAAAATTTCAAACACACTCTTAAAAGATTTTTGTTCTAGAATTTTCAACAAAAAAGAAAAAGAGAGAGAGAGGATTTTCGGGATAAGAGAAAAGTGAAAGAAAATCAAAGAAAATAAGAGAGGGCCAAAATTTCAAAGACACTCGTAGAAGATTTTTGTTTCAGAATTTTCAGCTAAAAATAGAAAAACAAAGAGAGAATTTTCAGAAGAAGAGAAAAGTGAGAGAAAATTAAAGAAAATTAGAGAGAGAGGAATCTTCTGTTGAAAAGAGAGGGAAAGAGAAAAAGAGAGACAAAAAATAGGAGAGAGAGTGCAAAAAATAGGAGAGAATGAGACGAAATTTATAAAAACTCGACAAAGAGAGAGAGCAAAAATTTCAAAGAGAGCCAAAATTTGAACAAGATGCCTCATGTAAAATGAAATTCTTCGCCAAGGCCCATTGTCTTACATGCCTCAACGAACCCATTTAAGATTTTCTCGACTCAATTTTATCTCAATTTAACATTCATAATAAGAATAAAACATGTCATTGAACCTCAACTATGATGATGAATATGACTCACAATTCCATTTATAATCCCAACACAAAAAAAAATTACAACCAATTAATTTTACATTAAAATCTTTCTCACAATGATATCATCGTTGCATTTCACAAAAAAAAAAATAAAAAAATCATATTTCATTTCCTTCAACATAATCCATTTCATTTTTATTTTCAATTTAACACATTTCATATTGAATTAAGAGCGAAAAAGTGATGCAATGACACTAAAATACAAAAGATCTTAAAAAAATTGAGCAAAATATGAATTTAATCATGGATTTTAAATAGAAATTGAACAATTTTTTCAGGGTAATGTCAATTCAGATATGAACAAACCAATGAAACTAATTAAAAAAAATTATATTCCAGACATATGCAATGGAAATTTCACTACAATGCAATATAACATTGAATAGATATATAAGAAAGTGCTTCCACGACTCGTCCTTTCACTATTTACTTGGTTTTCTATGAACACGATGCACATAAACGATGAATCACAAGCAAAAGTTTCAATGTTCTATGTTCCGGCCGGCTTTTTTTCATTTCATATTGTATTGTATATTGTTGTCTGGTTTTCATTTTATTATATACATACACATTTAAAAGTACATAAATTCCCTTTTCCCTTGAATGCAAGTCATATGTAGATACAAATTATTGATTGCGCAGAACAGCAAAACACATGTCTTTGAAATTGTGGATGGTGAAATGGGATGAAATTTTTTGAATTGATGTCATTTCAATGGATGAGGATGAAAATTCATTTCAAATCATACGATTCAAAATAAAAATTTCATCATCGAAAAGTGACACACATGAAATTTCAATGCTATGAGTGTAATTGGACCCTCACGTGACCCTCTTAATTAGACAACATTTAAATCGTTGCATTTAAATTCAAATATTTACTGTGATTTCAATTTTTGTCTTTCTCTTTTCATTTAGATTGATTGATGATTCATATTTTAATCAAAATGGTAATAAATTTGCATTAATAGTAAAAAAAAGACAGGGGTTGACTAACTTCTACTTCCAAATTCAACATGATACAAGGAAAATTTATATGAGTCACTTAAATTTTGTTTTTCAGTTCAGTTTTTTTTGACATGAGAGCGCAAGGACAAGGGAAATGCCTCAAATTATAAGAGAAAATGTCGCTCAGATTCAGAAAATCATATTTTTTGAACTGAATTTAATCTCAATTTGACGAAATGTTGCCATGAAACAAGAAATTGCCATCGTATAGCTCTACAGACCATCCATACACACGTACAGTGTAGTGTCAAGTCCGTTAAAGGCCTTAAACGGAATCAGAATCATCAAATTTTGCTCCATTCTGACTTTGACTCGTCTTATATGACCTTAAATTTGTAGGCATGAAATGAAATTTACAAAAAAAATCCATTTCAAGTACAAATTTTATGCTAGTCCACATTTAACATTAAGAATTTCACATAAATTGCCCATGAATGTGTTATTAGACAGTATGTCGAACCGGTAAAATCACGAGTGTAGGCATAAGTCACGCAATATTCCACTGAATTTGAAGTGAAATGTAAGAATAATGACCACCAATTTACGTTACAGACAGATAAATGACTGGAGTGTGACTTAAATTCACATCAATTCACAAAAATTCTTGCAAAAATGAAGGAAAATTGAAATTGAACGTCTCAGATGCTTGAATTCGACTATGATGGAACTTATTCAAATGTGATCGGACTTTAAAATGACATCTCACTTAAAATATGGGTCTTAGATTGATGAAATTTCAATAGTTCAAGTCACTCACAGTCACAATGAAATCGATGTAACACCTAAAAATACATAAAAATATCATAAGCAATCGTAATTTCATGACATGATCTGTAATTTAAATTAAATTTCTGAAATTTATGATTATGATCACATTTGAAATGTAATTTAACAGTCATCCGTTAAAAAAATTCAAAGAAAATCCTATAAAATTAAGACCTGAAACGAATTTCAACACAATTTGAATTGGAATTTCAATTAAAAATTGCTTCTGAATTGAAATTCATGCCAAAAAGGGCATCAATGCATGACAACACAAGGAATTTACCCATAAAAAAATGAAAATTACAACATTTGAAATTTCAATTCCAAAATTTTATTTTTCTTATCAATTTAATATTTGACATTGATTTATTTTCATTTTCATTTTCACTGTGAATTGCAATTCAAATTTTTTTATTTTCAATTACCGTGAGAATTCAGCCCACGAATTTGAATTTTTTTTTTTCAATGTATGTCAGAGTTAAAATTAAATTATGTGATGATTGCATTTTAATTTGGATTTCAATTCAAAATTTAAGTTTAAATTTAAATGGCACTTGTTTGAATCAAAAGTGCTCTTTTTTTGCCTTTTTGTTTTAAAATAGTTGAATTTGAACGAAAGTCTGTATTTTTGCGTTTAAAGTAAAAATTGGCATAAGATTTTGCATTTTTGCGTTTAATGTTGAAATAAAATGAATTGAAAAAAGTTAACTTTCTATATAATGAGCACAGAAATTGTTAAATGTTGGGTTGAAATTATTACCATATGGTTGCCAAATTTTGGATGTAATTTATATTTTTTTTTTCATTTTAATTTTTTTTTTAATATATTTTTAATACTTTTTTTTTGGAATTGTTAATTAATCATCATCACCCTTCCTTTTTATTATTAATTTATTATTTTTTAATGTTACAGGTCATAACCTTTGACATGAAGTGAAATTTTTTATTGCAAGAATTTGAATTTTAACACCTGATTTGGATTAAATCCAAATGTGTCGTTTTAATTGGAATAAATTTTAAGAAGCCGTACAATTTTGAAGACGAAAATCGATTTTGGTGATCCCATTGAGATAAATCAATGAAACTTTGTAGGCTTTTTCCTTATTCTTTCCGGAAAAAAATAAGCTCGTGAACATTAATTTTTCTTCAGTGGTTCGCCTTCTATGAGCCTTTGAAGCAAAAGAGGTGAAAAATCATGAAATCCATTTAAAAAATAGGTTTTACATCAAAATTCAAAACTTTTTTCACAGAATTATAGGTATTAAAATTCTGCGTTATATGAGCCCAAGAACACAAATTTATAGTGGAAAATGCGCCCTCTAGGGACTAAAAAGTGAAAAAAGAACCTTACTTTGACTCCATATTGCCAAAACCCCTCCAAACCTCCAAAAGGACACTCCTCTAGTTTAAAGATCTTTAAATAGAATTTTGGTTCTAGATGATTTTTCCGAGAAATTGGACAAAAACTGAAAAGTACGGTTTTTTGGGGTATCCTTATACTGAATAACTCTGTAACCATAGCTCGGAGGTTAACAAATATTCAGCCAACTTAAAGATCTATTCAAGATCTACAACATTGCCATACACCACTTTACCAAGTTTAGTACAAAAAACATGATTTTTTGGTGAAAAACCCTCAAACGAAGCGTTTTTTGTCAATTTATGGCCATTTTGACCCAGTTACATACGATATTTGACCTTGAAATATTCTACAAAAATGTTGCCCTATTTATTTTGAACAAAGTTCCCATACATCACTTTTGTCCTTTTCATACAAAAAAACTGATTTTTGAGTGAAAAATGAACTGTATGTAATATTTAAACAACAATGCTAACTAACACATGTCAATATCTGTTATTTCTAACTTGTTGATTTTAAAAGTACGTTAAGTAAGTTAAGTAAAGATATCAAAGAAATACACCTATGGTATGTTCAGCAAAGTTGTAGAAAATTAATAGTTCTTTAAATTTTTCTTGGGTGACTTGAATGGTTTTCATACAAAAAAAAATGAGTTTTCATCAAAAAACCTAAAATTTGATACAAAATTACGCTAAATTTGAGCTTCTTTCTCTATTTTTTATGTGATAAGTTGAAAAAAAGTGTTAAGTATGTTTTGCAAAAATGTTGTCCTGATTGTGCTGAATAAAGTTGTCATACACCACTTTTGTTGATTTCATACGATAATCTCAATTTATAATCAAATCAAATCGTCCGAGTAGCTTTTACTTGTTATAGTCTTACAAAAAAACTGTCATTTAAATTCAAATAAACTGTTATACAAAAAGTTTCATATAAAACTGTAAAAAAAACAAAATTTCTGTTATACAAAAAATTCATGCAAAAAAAACTATTATAATTTTAAAAAAATCTGTTATTTAAAAAAATTCATACAGAAAACCGTTACAAAAATTCTGTTTTACAAAAAACTGTTTTTTAAGACTTAAATTCAAATTTTTATCGTTAATTTTCAGGCTTTTGAATAAAAATGCGATCATTTCGGGCACTGTTTGTAATCATATTCTCTGAAACTGACAGTTACTTGGATGGAGCTCGACACCTTTGAAATAGAGTTTTATTTAAGCTGAAATTTATCCGTACAAGTAAAATATCAACACTTTGCTTCTCTTGAAAGTTCATCCCTGGCTTCAGTTCTACTTTCATTTCAAATCCAAGTCCAAATTTACCCTGGCATGCCATGGCATAAGGAGAATTGCATTGAATTTAGTTCAAAAACGACCCTCATCCATCGACCCTCAATCACTCGTAATTACTCATCCGATGTCTCAATACAAAATAATAATAAACAAAGCACTTTCTCTTCAATGATTCTTGTTAATTTCTAATAATTTTACAGTTCATTGAACAAATTTCATTTTTTTTGTCTTGTTCACAACTAACAACAACAAAAAAAAAATTACTCACCCACATTGCTGTGTTTATGCACAGAATTCTAAGCACATAAAGATAAAAAAATAGAGAGACAAACACCCACATTTTATCCAAGATCGCATCACTAAATCATCTATTGATTCGCTTTAAACGAAAAAAATGTAAATGCTTTAAGAGAAGAAGAAGAAAAAAACTGTATTCGGTTTATTGACACTTATCATCATTTATTTATTTAATAAATTTAATAACAAATTACGTGTTAAAATGAAATAAAAATAAAAAAAAAATAAAATAGAGAAAAAAATGTAAGTGTAAAATATTTTACATGTCAACATTTTACCATGAATTGAATCTAATCAAATGACACCTTTTTGTTGTTTTTTTTTTTTTTTTGAATTAATTTGTAAACAAAGCATTTTATGAGTCACAATTTGAATTTTAATATCGAACGAGGTGTGAATCGTCCTTATCTTATCTGTTAATCCATTTTTTATTCTTATTTTTATTATTTTTATTTTGATTGAAATTGAAGCTGAAATTTATCACTTCCTAATTAAATTTCGACTTGAATTTTAATTTTAATGCCAAATTCTGAGACAAAGAACATTTATTGACTGATAACCCGAATATCGTTCCATTGAATTTTTTTTATGAATCATCGATTAAAATTAAAATGAAAAAATTAAAATCGAATAAAATTTTATCACAGACACACACAAAAACGATCTAATAATTTGTTTCAATGCAATTTTTTTGTGTGCTACTACACAAAAAAGAAAAAAATTGCTTTGTTTACCTTAAATGGAGACAAAATGTTAAAATAAAAATTAAATAAAATAAATTATTATCGGTCAATTCAAATGTTGACATGGGATAAATAGCGACTAATTTGAGGAGAGAAA
Organism: Culicoides sonorensis; assembly: GCA_900002565.1. Classification (NCBI taxonomy): domain Eukaryota; kingdom Metazoa; phylum Arthropoda; class Insecta; order Diptera; family Ceratopogonidae; genus Culicoides; species Culicoides sonorensis. The sequence continues at coordinate 17,363 of LN483677.1, read as the reverse complement.
AATAAACGTTTTTTTTTTCTAGAAGTTGTTACTTGTCAAAATTGATTTTGAATAATTAGGTTTCATTTGAATTGAAACGAACTTTATTTTTTTTAACCACATGTTCACTGTTTTAAATTTTTTTTTTGGATATTAATTATATAAGTGAACAAAATCCGTTAAAACGTGTTTAAAAATAATAAATTTTAACTGTTGCAGAAACTTTTTTGTCTGGTATCCAATTCAATTATCATTTTTATTGTTAAATTATTAAATTTATATGAATTTTTAACTGTTTTTAACTGAGCACTCCTCTTAAAATTAAAACAGAAAACGTGAAAATTAATCGCATGAGCATTTTAAATTTCGGAATAAGCCCGGATCATGAAATTAATCGTTTTTGGGTTGTTTGTTAAACTGTAATTTATATTTTATTTATTTTTATTTCTTTTAAATTTAATATTTTTAATTTATTTTTTTTTTTTGAAAATAAATTGCCATGAACTTTCCCAACACGAGTAACATATGGTTGGTGTGTCGTCGTCTCAGCGGTATGACAATTAATTTTTATTTTACTTGGATTTTTTTCATGTAACTAACAATGAGCTAGGATTGTTTTTAAATGAATTCAATGTAATAAGATGAATATGAAATTTAAAATGAAGTGATAATGATCATAAAATGATTTTTTTGAGAAGTGATTGATTGGAGTTTGAAGAGTTGCGTAATTCGGACGCGCCTTGTGATCGTGTTTAAGGAAAAAATGAAAAATTCAAGTAAAAATGTCTCGAATTGTGAAAAAATTTTGTCAGTTTGAATCTGAAATTTTACATTTTGCCTGACATCGGTCACAAATTGAAGTCCTGTATCAAAAGATTGATGCTTTATAGCTCGACAGACCATCCATATACACGTGCAAATAAGCCTCAAGCCCTGACAAGGTCAAAAAAGACTCAGGACTGGTTCTGCCATGTAAAGGTCTGTTTAAATCTGATCTGGACCTTGATCGAATGACTCATTCTGGCGCTATGATGCTGTCAGACAAAAGAAACGTCCACAGAGCATCAGTTTGACATACATTTCAATTCAAATTCGTTCCAATTTTATCTTAAAATCACCTGTTTGATGCACAATCAATTCAAATCAAACTATTTCACATAAATCAACAATATCCAATTTCCATATAAGACCAAAACGTTAAATTTAATAGAATGAATCGAAATTCATTGACATTTTAATACGTTACTTTGATATTTAAACAACTTCATACCTTAAACGTAATTCTAGATCTAGTTTGCCTTATGTGAAGCATTTTTGTGGTTAATTTTTTTATATTTTTTTCATTAAACTTATGAATTGAGATCAGCCATGAGACATTTTTGCCAAAAATCTGTCGTTACATTGGAATTGACACTCAAGGGGGTTCATCCAATCAAATTTCATGTCAGGCTAAAAACATTGGACTTTAAAGCTTTGAAAATTTAAATAAAAATGACCGTTTAAGTTTCAAAAAATGACCGTTAAATGTTCGACCAGACAATCAGATGATCTCATTACTAAATTTATTTTGCGTCATATTTAAATGCATCGTGGCCTATTTTTGGCCACTGATGGCTGTTATATGGACTTGGTTCCTTCAGCAAAGTTGAAGCTTGGAATATTCTTTACAACACTGTTTCAGGTCACTTCTGCTTAAAACTTATAAAAACATGACTTTTTTGCACAAAATGCTTAGGAGCCTGGCCAAACCCCGTCGCTAAAAGTGAGGATCAAAAGTTATCGCTAAACGGAGGGTTTAAATGCATGTGATACGTGGATAATGGACCTCATTGCCTTTGTCCTGCTGGAATTTACGGAATTGCTTTAAATTTAATCCAAAAAAGAGTCTTGCATCTCAATTTGGCTTCCACCGAACCTCAAAGCCCATCGCTAAACCGAGGGTTTAATCACACCTTAAAAATTCCTTGAATATAAAAAATTCATTAATCTCATGTCATTTTCATTTAAACATGTAACAAAATCCAATGAATAAATTCCACCTGAACAGACTTCAAATCAAAAACAATGTAAAATGTTACTCAGCATCATTAGCAGTTATTTTTTGCAATAATATTTTTTTTTTTATTTTCATATAAATTAAATTTCATTTCAAAGAAAAATATTTGAAAAACATCACGTTTTGTAACTGATCATTTGCCTCACGACTAATCTTGAGACGTTCTGTGTGTAGATTTTTCATTTAAATGTCATACATTGGACTAGAACAAAAGATTTTTATAGGAAATGTTAGCAATAGAAATAGCAATAAATAAATTAAACGCCTTAACTTCAATTTTTTATTGTTGATTATTGAAATCGATAGCGATTTAATGGCTTGATAAATGATCGAATCTGAATAAATTTTTATATAAATTTTTTGTTTGCATGTAAAACGTGTCATTTACAGTCTTGACCTAATGTGTGCAAATTTTTATTATTGTGATCATATAAGGAGTGGACTCGAGCTATGATGACGCCTCGAATTCTTATCAAACAGGTTTTTTTTATTTATTTATTTAATTTTTTTTTATTTTCATTTTAAATCAAATTATCACCCAAATTTGCGTTTCATGATAAAAAATTTCATTTATTTGCTTAGATATGTTAAAAATTAAATTTCAAGCAATAAAAAAACAATTTTAATTAGAGACGATGATGATGACTCCATGTCAAGACAAAAAAATGAGAGAAAAAAAATCCTCAGAATTCGAGTGTAACCTTGTCCTGTCATTAAAATTAAAATGAATAAAAAAATATCAATAATGATAAAAACCGCTCTAGGCCAAGCAAGAATCCATACAAACAACACTCACTCATTCGATTATCATTTAAAATGTTAGTCATGTAATTTGTTTATTTTATTTCATTTCATTGTTTAAAGAAACGCATTATTTCCTTTTTAAAGTTTTGAATTTGATAAGTAATTACACTGAGTCAGTGTATAATTTTTACTTATCATGCATAAATTACCATCGAGAATTATTAAAATGATTTTTTTTTTATTATTCTTATTCTTAATGGCAGTGAATTTCAAATAAATTTCAAAAGAGAGTTTATGAATTTTAATTGACTTGTTAAATGAATTAAAATTAAAATTAAAATGAGAAGACAAGAAAAAAAGTTGTGTTGTATTCTTTTGTATTTTGAATATGAATGTACAAATTTGAATGAAACACGTGTCTTACAATTAGACGAAAATGAAAGAAAAGGAGTGGATTGATTTGGGTTTTGTTTGGGTCATCAAAGGTCATTAAATTGAAAATAGGACAATAAGCTAGGAAACGTGCAACAATTTTGGATGGAATTTTCAGCACATGGCCTGAAATTATTGAAAGGATGGAATGGAACCAAGTCCTTGAATTTTTAAGGAACGTGTTCCGATTTTGATGAAGTACGAATCAAAGGAGGTCATGAGAGGACTTGACCAGGCAGAAATGGGCACCATACGCCCATGATGAGTCCAATTGTGGTCACTTCGATATAAATCGAAGAATGGATTTCAATTCAATTAAAATCATTTCAAAGCATTTTAAGTCTCAATCGATCATGTAACATGATGTAAGTGAATAAACGACATCTTCAGTGAATGTTTCCTGTAAACTGTTGAAAATGTAACCGGATATGACTGACTTTCTTACTTACGATGACATGGAAATGATTTCAGGTCGCATTATGACGTCCATGATATTAAATTGATATCGTTACCAATGAAATATGCTTCATTTCAAAATGACCACAATTGAATTCATCAAGACCGTGATGGTGCCATTTTAAAGACATAGGTCTGAGCCTTACATGACTGATTTAAGCTTCCTCAAGTCCTCTCATGACCTCCTTAGAATCATCCTATATCGAAATTGCACTCTATCATTAAAAATGTGACCTGCGGATTGGCCATACGGGCCATCAGGCAAATGCCAGAAAGACCGCAGACGATCGCCTTGTAAAATTTACGTATAGCGTCAATTTTGAAGAAAATCATAAAGAATGCCAGGGCTGTTAGAAATTTTCAATCCGCCTCTGGCTGCAGTTATGATTCGCGTTGCAAGCTTTCGTCCATATCAGGGTGACTTTTAGCCAAAATATTTTAGGAACAATTATTGTGGTCAATTCTGGTAAAAAAAAACACAAAATTGGCATACTTAATGAATAATGAATAAAGAATTCAAATGAGGAAGAAATTTATACTTTAATAACAGTATTATTGAACAACAGCTGCTCAAATAAGACTTATCCCTAAATTTTAAAAGTAAACAGAATTTTAATAAATTATTGAATGAATAAATAAGCAAAAAAAAAAGAGTAGGGTAAAGTTCTTGTCAAAACTATTCGTGGTCTTTTAAAGTTCTCTCTTTTAGCCTCTTTGAAAATAACAGTCAAAAACAGTATAACAGATTTTTTGTAACGGATTTTTTGAATTTTTTGATAGTTATTTGTATGAAATTTTCTTGTATAACAGAATTTTTGAAAATTTTTGACAGTTTTTTTGCATTAAATTTTTTGTATAACAGAATTTTTGACCGTTACTTGTTTGAAATTTTTTTTGTATAACAGAATTTTTGAAGATTTTTGACAGTTTTTATGTATAAAATTTTTTTGTATAACATAATTTTTGAATTTTTTACCGTTATTTTAATGAAATTTTTTAGTATAACAGAATTTTTGGATTTTTAAGACCGTTATTCGATTGAAAATTGTTTGTATAGCAAATTTTTTGAATTTTTGGCCGTTATTTGTTTGAAATTTTTTAGTATAACAGAATTTTTTTACTTTTCATGACAGTTTTTTGTATGACTAAGACTTCTAAAAGGTCGTTGAACTACAAATTTGATGCTTCACTAGGAAAAATTTAAATTTTTATCGTAATTTAAGGAACTTTGAATTGAATTTGACATTTATTTCAATTCAAGCGCTCTTCAAGTTCAGAGTTGATCTGATCTGAATCAAAATCATGCTTAATGCTCATTTCAATGAAACAAAAAACACCAAAATTACATTAAATCCATTTAATTTCGACATAAAATTTCATACGGCATGAAATGAAATGAAATTAACTTGCTCAAAACATCTTTTAACACACTGTGACCCATCTCACATACGCTTGATATTGAATTGAAGGATTAAAATTGTATTTTTTATCCATATAAATTCATAAATTTAACAATCATTTTAAAAAAATACATTAAATTACATTACATAAAACGATTGACTGAGAAATAACGTAAATAATATTTTTTTTTTCATCATCATTATTATTATAAAACTTATTTATTTTCTCTTTCAACTATATTTGGTCTTGTTCGTTCATTTTTGCGTACATATCTAGACATAATTAAATCATTTCAATTCAATTCAATATAACGAACTTTAGGTGACTCATCGTCATAATCATTCATTCGATGTGACTTGAATGTGTGTGAATTCCTTTGAACGTTATAAGTGATTTATTTCCTTTGCAAATAATAATTTTATCCTAGGAAATCGTTTGAGATGTGTCAGGATGCGTTGAGATGGGACATGACATTGATCGTGAAATGAAATCCTATTCAAGGTATGAAAGGGGATCAAAAAAGAGGATTTGAGTCAGGAAATTTGCCTTTAAGGAACTTCAGACCTTGAAATTGAACACTGAACGGATTTGTACGTGTATGTGGTGGTCTGTAGCGTCATACGGTGCCTTTTCAACGTCTCTCTACCTCGAATGGAGTCCAAACGGTCAATTTCTGTCATAATTTGAGGACTTAATTCAAAAAAAAGTCATCGAATCTCAGCCCTCAAATGAAATTTCCACCTGAAATTTAACCGACCAAATGTCATCATGCTAAAAAAAATTTATTTATGTAAATATCAAAACCTTTAATTGTATTTTTTATTTTATTATTATATGAAAATAAATATCAACAATTTATTTGGATCATATACAATTCAAAATTTTTGTATAGTTGGCATGTGTAATGGAAAAAAAATTATTATTAATATCGACGCCTTTGCAAAAAAAAATGAATTTAAAATAAAATATTATTAAATGTACAAAAAATTGTTTGTAGAATGGAATTTCAAATGAAACTGAAGAAAAAAACAATTTTTTATCACCATTATTGAATTAAATTGAGTTGAAATGCAGCAAAAATTGATAAAAAATGAAATGAAATGAGACTTAAACCGGCTTTTTCACTTCATTTTATTTCAATTCAATTGAGGGCCCATCCCAACATTTTCTATGAGTGAGTAAGTGAATAAAACATTTAAAGGAAGCAATACAAATGGCTTTAATGTAACTTTTTTTAATGTGACTCACCTGTTATTTGTAGTTAATTGAAATTGAAATTTATTTTTTTTTATGAATTTATTCGTGAATTTCCTTGTTTAATTGAATTTAATTTTTTCTCAATGTAACGGTTCTAATTTTTATTTGATGTATAAAAGACTGATAATCACAATTTAATTTTTTTTATTTAATAATTTTATTTTATTTTAGGATCAAAAGACGCTTTCAACTCGACTGACAAACATAAACTGAATTGTATTCACTTTGGTTTTGCTTGTTTTTTGTTCCATGTACTGTCCTCTGTATGTGTATGCGTGTGTGTGTGTGTGTACGATCAGACGAGTAAAGTAAATAAAGAATACAGAGAAAAAAAGATAAATAAAATAAATTATGTACCGGGTTTCTGGATATGTGTTTATGTACAAGGCCTCTGTGTGTACAATGTACAAGCGAAGTACGTGCTCAATAAATGAACGATTGAACTTGGTTATGTACACTTGAAATGCATTGGCTTTCGTTAAGTTTTGCCTTTTGTTGGTGTGATGTGAGTTAATCTTATTGGGATGATGACTAACAACGATGAATTGTGTTGTCTCTCTCATTCATATTCGAATGTGAGAAGAATCGAATGGAATTTCGAAATTGAATTTTAAATCCACTTATTTCAATTTGACCGTTATTTGTCTGTTTTGTTGTCGCAATAAGATTTTAACGATTTTATGATTTTATAACAGTTTTTTGTATGACAAATTTTGTATGACAGTTTTTTGTATGACAAATTTTTGTATGACAAATTTTTGTATAACAGTTTTTTTGTATAACAGTTTTTTGTATAACAGTTTTTTTGTATAACAGTTTTTTGTATAACAGTTTTTTTGTATAACAGTTTTTTGTATAACAGTTTTTGTATAACAGTTTCAAGTGTTTCATTTTCCAGTCGTTTCACATGTTCCATTTTCCACACGTTTCAGGTGTTCCATTTTCCACACGTTTCAAATGTTCCATTTTCCATTCGTTCCATTCGTTTCACTGTTCCATTTTCCAGTCGTTTCACGTGTTCCATTTTCCATTCGTTTCGAGTGTTCCATTTTCCATTCGTTTCACGTGTTCCATTTTCCATTCGTTTCACGTGTTCCATTTTCCATTCGTTTCACGTGTTCCATTTTCCATTCGTTTCAGGTGTTCCATTTTCCACACGTTTCACGTGTTCCATTTTCCACACGTTTCACGTGTTCCATTTTCCATTCGTTTCACTGTTCCATTTTCCATTCGTTTCACGTGTTCCATTTTCCACACGTTTCACGTGTTCCATTTTCCATTCGTTTCACTGTTCCATTTTCCATTCGTTTCACGTGTTTCATTTTCCACACGTTCAACTTTGAGTGTGTTTCATTTTCCATTCGTTCCATAACCTCCTTATGATTATGTTTTCCTGTTCCTGAGCTCCAAATTTTTTACCATATTTTTATTACTTTTTTGATTGAAAAGTACCAGGAGAACATAAACATGAGGAGGTTGTGGAACGAATGGAAAATGAAACACGTGGAACGTGTGGAAAATGGAACAGTGAAACGAATGGAAAATGGAACACGTGAAACGTGTGGAAAATGGAACACGTGAAACGAATGGAAAATGGAACAGTGAAACAAATGGAAAATGGAACACGTGAAACGTGTGGAAAATGGAACACGTGAAACGTGTGGAAAATGGAACACGTGAAACGAATGGAAAATGAAACACTTGGAACGTGTGGAAAATGGAACACGTGAAACGTGTGGAAAATGGAACACGTGAAACGAATGGAAAATGGAACACATGAAACGAATGGAAAATGGAACACTTGAAACGAATGGAAAATGGAACACACAAAAACTGTTATACAAAAAAACTGTTATACAAAAAACTGTTATACAAAAAAACTGTTATACAAAAAATTGTTATACAAAAAACTGTTATACAAAAAAACTGTTATACAAAAAACTGTTATACAAAAAACTGTTATACAAAAACCGTTATTCAAAAAATTGTCATACAAAACCCGTTGTTTTGTATAAAAGCTTTTTTTTTTGAATTTCATTGCTCAAGCGTTCGTTTATTTGTACCAAATTTTGGAAATCAAAAATTTTGAAGGGTCAATCAGCTCAAAATGAAGCAAAAAAAATCAATTTCACACATATTGAAACACATAACGAATTTTATACTCTAACACGACTTTAAACGGGTTAAAAGGGATTTAAAGGTAAGATAACTGCTTTGACTTGACATGACTTGATAAATCTTAGGCTCCTCTCATAATAATAACGATCATTAACGAGATGTCGAAATTGCTCCAGACAAAACATCATTTTCTCGTCTAACTAGAATAGTTTTGGCTCAACTAAGGTTAGACTACTCAAAAATATAAAAAACCTTACAATTGTGGATGTTTGAGTAAATTGTGATGGCATTCAAAATGGTGTGAACCTAATGCTTTTTGGAGAAATCTTGTACTGGACGGATTGGAAAAAAATAATCAAGGAAATCCACGAAAAATATTCAAAAAAAATGGAAATCAATTTCTAAAATGTATTGTAATGTAATTCATGAGTCTCAAAGCAAAAAATTAAAATAAAACACAATTATTTTTTTTATCACTGAAATTTTCACTTTTATTTTATTTTTTTTTACCTTTTTTTTACTTTATCCTTCATTTGGCTGCTTTTTTTTATTATTTTTTATCCATTTGAAAGGTATCAGCTTCATTTTTTTTCATCATCTCATTATAAACCATAAATCAATCAGAATTTTGTTTTGTTTGAAATTTTTTTTACAATTATTTGTTTTCTATTTACAATTTCTACTAAAATTTAGTAGACAATTCACTTTTAGTTTAATTTTAATTTTTTTCCGTGTTTTTTTTGTCTAAGGCTTAAATTTACTTATATCATATTATGATTCATGCGAAAATTATTACAGTTTAAAGTTAAATTGCACATTTTTTTTAATGTTAAATTTCCATTTTTTATGATTTTTTAAAGTATTTTTAATGTAATTTTTGATTATTCACTTTTATGTGTTTTTTTTTTGACCAAATTGAAGCAGAATCGTGAGTTAATCAATTGAATTTTGCTCACGCTCTGATTCGAATTTTACCAATTTATCTTTTAATTTTCTTAAGGAAAAAAATATTACAGGCACTTTTAAAATAAAGATTTGTGTTCTTGAAATTTTAAAGGAAAAGATTTTAATTAAATCTGAAAAATTATGAAATGAAATCCATCTGAAATTTGCTAAAATTAAATTTAAGATCCTTACAAGCTAAATTTATTTTTATTTTTTTTCCGTGTTTTGTTATCGGTTAAGTTAAATAAATAAAATCAAATATATATTAATTTTAATAACCATTTTATAGACCTATTTTTGTTTTTTTTCTTTTAAAACAAAAAATTAAACGTTTTCTTCTTAAAAATCTAATAACAAAAACAACAACAACAACAATAAATATTTTAATGTAAATGAAAATCAACAAAAATTTATATAATTATCTCATTTTCCTTGTAATTTCATTAAATTATGACAGTTTAACGTCCAAATTGATATCCATTGTCCAAAAATTGACCTATAAAGTCATAATTTGCATTTACAGTGCAAAAATTTCATTCAAATTCATTTATGTCAAGCCATCTGTCAAACTAAATGTCAAAAATTTCATGTACATCCTTTTTTGTATAGAAACACATACGAAAATGTCAAAAATTCTGTAAAATTTACACTCATTGAAAAAATTTCATCTGGTAACCCATGTAAATTGTGACCCAAGGACTTGACCCTTCAATTTTTTTGACATTTAACATTTCATGCAAACATGACATTTGACAGCTCACTCATATAAACATGGAATAGTCATGTCAAGTACAAAAATGACCATTTCCTTGACTCGAGTGACTCTTAGAAGGCGATTAACGGACATTGAATGATTTTATTAGTGTCAGAACCGTCACAAATGTCATTATTGAATGTCACTTAATGACATTAACTGTCACTTTTTGCAGTGAAATTCAATTTTCATCCCCATAAGTGTCATTTCAAGGTGCCATTGAATCATTTCAATTGAATTCAATGCCATTCGAAGGTACTTTTCACATTTTCCTTGACATTAATCCAAAAAAAAAAAAATCATCATAGATTTTCTGCAATTTCAATGAGTCTTACAGTAAATTTATATGAGCAACGTCACACTTTCATATAAGATTCCACTCAATTGACATAATTAAAGAGCAGTTTCGGTATCCTAAGATAACATTTTCAATGAAATTCAATTAAATTAGAGCTAGAATAATATTTAAAGCAACTATTTTCCTACTCATGCAAAAGCCTAACCTTAAAAGCCCGTTAAATTTAGAGCATTTCAGGAACGAAAGCCGCATGAAGCCCATTAAATTGATTAAAATGAAGAGAATCGGGAAAAAATAGTTAAATTGATTGCATACATTGAGGGGGGACGAAAAAAAGTTCATGGAAAAAGTTTTTTTGGTGATTTCTAATTTAATTTAATTATTTCTATTTAATTACTTTTCTCTAAACTAAATCTAAGACTAATTTTAACCTTAACCCTAAAAATATAATTTAATATATTTATAATTTAATTTAATTGTACAAATAATTTGAATTTGACTAGAAAAATTACCGTTACATTTAGTGACTACATTGAAAGAACTAAATTTAGCTTGAAATGGAAAGCAAATAAACTAAAAATAAAAAAAGCATTGAATAGAAGAAAAAAATTGCAATTCTACATACAGAATTAATAAAGAAAATACAGAAACTACAAGGAAATTTCAATTAAAAATGATTATCAATAGAATTTAAATTGAAACCGCTCATTGACCCGTCAAAATTGAGTGACTTACATAAAATTTGTGTGACATGTCATCATATGCATTGAACCTGAACCCATTAAAAGTGTTCAGAATGATCGATGACGATTTTTTTCTGGTACCTTGACCAGTGGCATTGAATTCAAGGTCATCCCAATTCAAGGCCCCTTCACATTGAAATTCATATTCAATGTCAAATTCTTTTAATGTGAATACAATTTAATGACATTCTTGGCCTTTTCCTTGCAAAACGGACAATTCTTGTACTTTTTCCATGTTTTCATGGCACACGTGTAACAACACCCGCTGCACGCCTTCTTGGTATGCACAAAAACCGCACTCTTTTCATTGTCAAAGCACAAACTGCAGGTCATTGACTCTTCCAAGTCTTTATTATTTGCATTTAATTGTTGTTGTTGTTGTTGTTTGTTATTAAATTCCCTTTTCACCATTTTACTGTCAAGCTCATGTGAAATTGATGAAACACCTGATTCAATGGACGCTTCCGAGCAATTTGACGATGTAGCTGATAAAGGAGATGGTTTAATGTTAGAATTTTTACCTCGAATTATCTCGGCATCGTGCTCTTCCGTACTTGAATTGAAATTTATTTCACTTAAAAGACTTTTGGCGTGTGTTCTTTTGAGCATCGCAGGTTGCATCGTTGTCATTTCAGAGGAGGAGAAAAATTCCTGACTACTTCCAACTTCTTGGGAGCTGATACCTGAATCGTGTTGTGTCAAATGCTTATTCTTAATTAAATCATAACTTTTATCATTAATTTTGATTTGATTTGTACTCTCTTTCAATTGTGAGTGATAGACAGACAATTTTGAATCTGAGCCATCGACACAATCTACTGAATTTAAACCTAAACTTATTTGCTTAGCACAGTCTTGTAATAAAATTGTCGTATTTTTACGATCCCTTGCATGATGGGAATTTCTCGTGTAACGACGTTTTGGCGATCCACGTTTCTTCTGTGGTGGCTCTTCATCATCAATTTCAGTTCCCGATGACGATGACCTTGAATCGTCATCATCGCTGTGACTTTTCCGTTTGACGCCTTTCATTGAAGTGGATGAGGAATTCAATTTGACGGGTGAAGAAGTTTCAAGGGACTCGTCATCGGAACATGAAATTGATGATGCGTCACGATCACGACCGGATTTTGTGGAATACGGCTTTGAACGGTTGGAACGGCGACGTTGACGGAGCTTCTTCGTCTTCGGCCTTGGAGGGAAATGACTTTTGCGCACCTGGAAATTTGAAATTGAAATTAAAATTGATTGAATTTCAACATATTACCCTCTGAAAAATAAAAGCGTATTTTTTACGCTTTAAATTGTAAAAATTACGCTTCAAAATAAAAATTACGCTTTAAAGCGTAAAAAGTACGCTGTTATATTTTTTAACAAAGAATTATCATTTTTGAATTGTGAAAAAGGTCAAAAAAATCCAAAAAACTCAAAATTTTCAAAAAATATCAAAAGTTTCAAAGAATTCAAAATATTCAAAAAACCCAAAACTTTCAAAACAACCGAAAAATTTCAAAAAACTAAAAATTTTCAAAAATTCAAAAATTTCAAATAATTCTAATTTTTCAAAAAACTTAAATATTAAAAAAGATCAAAAAAGTCAAAAAAAATTTGAGTTTATTGAATATTTTGAGTTTATTTTACATTTTTTGTGTTTTTTGAAAATTTTTAGTTTTTTGAAGTTTTTGGGTATTTTACGTTTTTTGACTTTTTTGAAAATTTTGAGTTTTTTGAAAATTTTGAAAATTTTGAGTTTTTTGACTATTTTGAAACTTTTGATTTTTTTGAAAATTTTGAGTTTTTAGGGTTTTTTTGAGTTTTTTTGACCTTTTTCACAATTCAAAAATGATAATTCTTTGTTAAAAAAGAAGAAAGCGTAAAAAGTACGCTTTTATTTCTCAGAGGATACAAGGAATATCGACCGGAAATTCCATTGAAATGCCACATAATTGTGATATGATTCACATTTTTCTAATCTGAATCGTACAGCAAATGTTTTATTTTTCTTTATTCATTATGTGTTGTATATAAAATGAAATGTGAATGCACACAAAACATAAATTTACTCAAATAACAATGAAATTTCATTCAAATTAGTACAAAACTTGTCGATTCATGAAAAATAGCGTGAACAAGACTTTGATTCATATGATTCAAGTTAATTAATGTCAACACTGAGTTGAACTGCATGCATCAACAAGTTTCATTTCATTTCATTTTTATTTGCAATTCATGCTTGATTGATATCACACACACATTTTATATGACATTTCCATTGAATTCACATTGCAATCAATTCAATTACCTGATAACATCGCTCACAATATCGATACAGCGGATTATTTTGCTTATTTTTGCATTTAACACACTCCCAGTAATCGGCTTTGCCCAATTCAGGGTCGGCCGAATCAGAGTCTAACTGTGAGTCTTCAGTGTCAGCTTGGATGTAATCATCGTCTGTTGATGTCTCGTACAAGGCTTGGACGGCAAGGGATTGCAAGTATAATGACTGTGAAAAAATTTAAATGAAATGAAATTACATTGAAATTTAAAATGAAAATGAGAATTAAAATGAAACTCACATCAGATCCAGTTGATTCAGTGCAAAAACTAGCATTATCAAGGGAATCTTCGTCTTCGGATGTTGTCGCGATTTCATATTCAAGGACATCGATTGTTGCATAGCCAGTTGTACGTTCAGAGGTGACTGACAGGGATTCGGTATCATCTGAGTCACGGCATTCTTCTGTGAAATGTGATGAAATTAGAGAAAATTAATATTTGTTTTGGATTATGACTGTTCATCGTTCGTTCCATGTAATGAGCATTGTATATGAAAATATGATTTTTTTTTGGTACCTGTTCAATTTTTTTTTTTTTTTTTAAAGGGAATTAAATTTAAAATTTTTTTTAAGGGCAAAAAGGTTTTTTTCTAAGAAAATTTTAATATGCATTTTTAATTTACATGTGCTTTTAATTGTGAAATTAGTCAGATTTGGACGCCACTTATAAGTAATATTGTGAAATTTTTTCTTGTTAACTGTCATCTTGATATGAAAGGGAAAGTATCGAGGGAAAAATTGTATTACAATCATTGTAAGGACTAAATTTCATTTTTGACCTTGACATGAAAATTTTTACTTAGAATTGTGTCGGGTCCTTAAAATTGAGTTGATACAATTTGACATAAAAGTCAGACGGACTCATGGAGATAGTCCAAGGGCACATTAGACATATTTTTCTTTCAAATCGACGCGAAATGCGACGTGAAATTTTTTTCAATGCGATCTACACATTTCATGCCGAACGTTCTCATATGACCTTACAAAATTGGGCCAAGTCCGATTCTGATTTCGGCGTATTTCTTCAAAATGCGCTTCAAATCAAAATTTCTTCTCTCAATTTCCGAAGGTCACCCCACTGAAATCGGCCTGATTGTCCATCAGCCTGTCCAATGTCAATTGAATGTCTTTAAGAGTCTAATTCAATGTGACAATGCAATCAGTTTCATAGATTTTTGATTCTAAGAAATTTCGAATGTGGTATAAATTTAATAAAATGATTTAAATTTACTGGAAAATCCATCACAAAGTCGTTAAAAATAGAATTCTTGGTCAAGACGACTCAAAAAAATCGATTATTGGTCATTTAACGGTCAAAATTTCAAGGCAATAGAGTCAAATGTGAAATTTAAATCCATTTCAAACTATAACTGGCAAGAAATTTCAAAGAAACCATAGCCTGATACCTTAATTCGGAACCAACATCGCTTGATCCTGACTTTCAAGGAACAGATTTGTCCGAAAAATTAGAATTTTCTGATCAATTCTAATTCAAAACCGATTTTAAAGATCAGATAGTCGAAAAACGCGGACACACTTCTAGTTTAAAGATCTTTAAATAGAATTTTGGTTCTAGAGGATTTTTTCCGAGAAATTGGACAAAAACTGAAAAGTACGGCCTTTGAGGTATCCTTATACTTAATAACTCTGCAACCATAGCTCGGAGGTAAACAAAATATTCAGCTAACTTATAGATCTATTCAAGATCTACAACATTGCCATACACCACTTTACCAAGTTTAGTACAAAAAACATGATTTTTTGGTGAAAAACCCTCAAACGAAGCGTTTTTTTTGTCAATTTTTGGCCATTTTGACCCAGTTACATAGGATATTTGACCTTGAAATATTCTACAAAAATGTTGCCCTATTTATCCTGAACAAAGTTGCCATACATCACTTTTGTCATTTTCATACAAAAAAATTGATTTTTGTGTGAAAAATGAACTGTATGTAATATTTAAACAATGCTAACTAACACATGCCAATATCTGTCATTTCTAACTTGTTGATTTTAAGAGCACTTATCAAAGAAATACATCTATGGTATGTTGAGCAAAGTTGTAGAAAATTAATAGTCCTTTAACTTTTTCTTGGGTGACTTGAATGGTTTTCATACAAAAAAATTGAGTTTTCATCAAAAAACCTAAAATTTGATAAAAAATTACGCTAAATTTGAGTTTCTTTCTCTATTTTCTATGAAATAAGTTTAAAAAAAAATGTTAAGTTTATTTTGCAAAATAGTATTTCAATTTCAATTTAAGTCAAGTCAAAAAAAAAAAATTTAAGTCAAGTACCATTGAAAAAAAAACCACAAAAATTGCATTGCATTGAAATTGTATCCTTAAAATAACATTTAACTCAATTTAGATAAGAACATGACATGGCGCTACGACATTTCTCTTATCTTTTTTTTTTAATTTTTATTATCATTGTAAATTTTAAAGTTAATTATTGGCTTTATTTTCAAAACAAATATTGATAAGATTATGAAAAAATCATAATTGTACTTGTACAAAAGGCCTTTGTTTTTGACTCGACATTAATTTTATTGTTGTGGTCACTTCAAAATAATCTCAATTTCAAATAAATTTATCGTGGGAACAAAACAAAACAAAACTTGTTACATTGAATGTCTTATCTATGTAAATTTCGGTCCAAATTTTACTTTTATTTGTTTTAATTTAAATTGAACCCGTTAATTTTTTACTATTTCTTTTTTTTGATCTTTACCGAAACTAGAATCCCCTTTCAAATTCCCATCTATTTGTGTGTATATGAGAAATTTTATTTTAATTTTTTTTTTTTGATTTGATTTAAATAATTGCTCTTATATGAATATAAAAACAAAAAAAAAACTTTGAAATGAGAACGTGCCATGAAATTCCATTTCATTGAATAGTAAAAACAGATGGTCTCATATAAACGCCTATAAATTTCATCTGTACGGGCCTCTGTAGCGTTATACGCCCATTCATACTCAGCCATGTCATTCACAGAGTACATTCATTAATAGAAACAAACCGCATGATGATGAACACGAACAAACATGTTCAGAAAAATTTTATGACGAGTGCAATTGAGTTTGTTGGACCTGGCAAAAGCAAATTAACAAAAGTAAGTTTATTTTGAAATTTAATTTAAAATAAAAACAATTGCTTTAATAATAATAATTAGATGCAAATACATTTTTTTTTCATTGTCATAGGTACAAGTCGTGGACAAAATATATTAATATGTGTGTATTGACGTGAATTTTTTTAAGGCGAAATGAATTGGCAGGTAAAAAAATAAGAATTTGCGAAGGTTCTAATCAAAGAGTGGCATGGAAACGTGACATAATATTAATGAATGTTAATTAAATGACAACAAGAGTCTGCGAAAATGAAAAAAATTGATTCAATTGAATTGAATCGAAGTCTGAAGGTCCATTCAATGAAAACAGGCTCAAAAGTACTTTCAGAGCCTAATATTCAAAAAAAAAAGTCCGTTAAAAAACTGACAAATTTCAAATTTCAGGGAATCAAATTCAGTGAAGACCTCGACGAGGCGGTTTGGCCATACGAGCAATCTGGCAAATGCCAGAAAGGCCGCAGTCGATCGTCTTGTAAAAGTTAAGTTTAGCGTAAATTTTAAAGAAAATCATGCCAGGGCCGTTAGTAATTTTCAATCCGCCCCTGGACCTCGATGCCCGTCAACACCTATCTGGATGACATTTCAAGTGACCAATTAAAGGAAAAAAATTGAAATTTCAAAAAAAAATTTACCTGTTTCAATGTCATGCACGGTGCTGTAACCATCCTCCAAGTCCGTTTCCAGAATTTGTCGTTGCGGACTCTCAT